>CADWAF010002107.1:0-24948 GCA_902984215.1 Willaertia magna
CTATTCGTTTAATAATATTTTCAATATTAATAGATATATTTTTATCTATAAAACCTATACTAAAATGAGATAAAACCAAAAATAGATTAGAATTTTGATCATTAATATCATTATAATAATTTAATAAACTATCTTCTTCGGAATCAAAAGAGCTTTCGTTTTCTTTGTAAAAATTATTATCTCTTTGATATTCTAAATAATTAATTTTTTCTTCTAATTTTCTTTTCAATTCTGAATGTTCGGAATCAAGTTCTTCTTGTTATTGTTCAAAACCACCAATATCTTCATATTCTTTTGATTGATTAAATTTTTTTTGTTGTTGTTTAAAACCACCAATGTATTCATTTTCTTCTTTTGTTTGTTCAATTGTGTTCTTAACAGAAAAACCTTGCTAAAGATTGTTGTTTCGCTGATATTCTATTAGATTCAATAGATTCTTGAACACTCTTCTTTCATTAGGCATTTTTTTTAATCAAATAAAAATAAATTTTTTTTTTAACGAATTTTTTTATTCAATTTCCTTATAAGGTTAAAATCCCTACATAACACCTTATATATAAAGCTAAGGTGCTAAATAAAGGCGCGCATATCAATTATTTAAATTTGAGCGCGAAAAAAAAATTAATAATTTTTAATTAAAAAAAATAACTCAACATGAACAATAACTATACGTCTGTTAATTCTTCTAATAACAGATCATCCACAAGTGCTTCCAATAATGGTTTTAGATTTAATGTTAATGAAACATCTGTTAGTAACAATAGAAATAGTCAAACATCTGGTTTCAACAATACCTATAGAAATCAAAGAACATCATCTACTAGTACCGGAACATCATCTACTAGTACTGAAACATCATTTACTAGTACCGAAACAATAAGAAACAATCAAACAACATATGGTGCTTCTAACAATAACCGTAGAAACAATCAAACAAGTGATTCTAATAACTCAAGTGTTTATAATAGTTCCGTTAATTCTTTGAATAACAAATCATCAACAAGTGCTTCTAATAACCGTTTTATAGCTAATTAAACAACATCATCTACTAATCAAGCAATTGATACTTCATCTAATAGAAACAGCTTTAGTTATACTAGTGAAATGCCAATGTCTAGAAAGCAACATTGGAAAAATACATTACCTCTTTATAATCACATTAAAAGAACAAAATATCCATTACGCTCAAGAACTGATGTTTCTTTCAATAATAGTTCTAATTACAATAGTGGTTCTTTAAACACTAATGAATTGAAAAGATCAATTGGTAATTCTTCAAACACCAATCAATTGAAAAGAACAAAATATTCATCACGCTCAAGAACTGATGCTTCTCTTAACAACAGTTTTAATTACAATAGTGGTTCTTCAAACATGAATCAATTGGTTAAAAGAGTTAAAAAAAGTTTTGAATTTTATGAAGCACCGCAGCTTGATATTAATATACAAAATAATTTAATTCTTAATGGTGACGTTACAACTATTGATTATACATTCAAACCTAGTCCTTTTGATCACAATAATTTCAGTAAATATTTTAAAGATATATTATCAAAAGAGGTACCACAGAAACAACAAATAAACGTAAATGATTTAACTACTTACCGTGGTCAGAATGTGATTTTAAAAGATTAAAAAAAAGTTTTTTATTTTAGAATGAACAATAATAAATTTGTAAAATGGGTAGAAAAGCCAAAGAAACCTTATTATAAAAGACCAGTGTATCAATTACCAACAGATTTATTAGAAAGAAATGCAACATATTCAAAATCAAAGGATTTACATAATTATTATAATGATGTAAATAAGATTTTGAGGTGAGGATTTTTTGAACAGAAAAATTTTGATTTTCTGTATGGTGTATTTAATCAACTTTATAGATCCCAACCAAAATTTGTTAAAAGCTTTCCTTAAAAAGTTTACGAACTTTTCAAACTACTCTGTATTAGAAACTTTAGAGTGATTTGTGACAGTGAAACATTTGATGCTTTTTTTGTTGCTGCAACAAATTATCAATATCCATTAGACAACTTAGCTACTGGGCTAATGATTAATGTACTTAAAGATATTAATCTAAGAAAACAGACAAAGTTCTTTAATTTGGATGTTTATAGACCTATAATT
Organism: Willaertia magna; assembly: GCA_902984215.1. Taxonomy (NCBI): domain Eukaryota; phylum Heterolobosea; class Eutetramitea; order Acrasida; family Naegleriidae; genus Willaertia; species Willaertia magna. The sequence goes on from CADWAF010002107.1 coordinate 2,125, forward strand.
ATATTTAAAACAAAGCTTTTCAGAAGCAACAACAACAAACCATTAGTTGAAAAGACAAGAAATTATCTTTATTTTAGATTGTTAAATTGTTTAATATTTAGAAATAGATTTATTACTGATTTATCTAAAACATATGAAGATTTTGTAAACACTTTGAAAGAAAATATCAAAACTCAGGGATTTCAAGATTTTAAATTTGTATTACCTAATATTTTGGGCTCCTATATCGTTACAAGAGGTTTTAATCTTAGAAAAAGAATTCAAACAGAGTATATGGAAAAAAGTGAATTTTTAGAGTTTACTAAGAATATTTTATGCATTGATTTATATGGTAATTTACCAGTTCTTATATCAATGATAAATTCAAAGAAAAAAGAATCAAACATTAGATTCAATGTTGACTATAGTCATGATCCTGAATATGGTATTATTGAAGTTCCTGTCTTTGATGAAAAAAAGCTGTATAACTGTAATGAACTTTATCAGTTATTAATAATTAACATGACTTTCAATCCCAACTTAGTCGACGAAGACAAAAGCGAGTACAATAAAGAACCTCGTAGTTCTAAGTTGTCTCTTGTTTGTTGGACATGCGCTGAACTTCTTGTGAGATATAATAATTTAGTAACAAATTTTAAAGATTACATTTATACTCATTTTCTCCCCTATTACTTGTATAATAGAGAATATTATGATAAATACTATGAATTCTTTAAGAGTATTATACAAGATCAGTTCAGTAGATTAGTTAATTGTGAAGCTTTTTATGATATAGATATCTGTTTTCAATAAAATTGTAAGTATTCCTTCCAGTTAACTACACTTTTAAAACTTTGTGTTAAAAAATGAATAAACAAGATATTGAACCAAGAAGAAGTACTAGAGTAAGAAAATTAATGGTTAGCCAATCCGAAAAGAGATTAGAAGAAATTGAACAATAAAGATTAGTTAAGAAGTTGTTAAAGGAAAAGCAAGATGAACAACAAGTAGAAACTGATTATTTTTCTTCCTCTTCAGAAGAAGATTCTTTATTTGCAAGAAAGAAAAGAAAGAAAACAACAAGTGAAAAACAAATTATTCCGAGTGTTTTATTAGATGAAAAACCAATAGTTATTGATGAAACTAATGATAGTTCAGATAAAACTCTAAAAGTATTGATTGAGAGTGATAATCATTTACCAACAAAAACTAAAACAACATTGACATTCGCAAGAAAGAAATTAACACCTACCAAACAATTGACTACTGCAACTAAACCTAATAAAGAAGGACAAAAATCAGAAGTAAATGAAACCCAAAAAGAAAGTAAAGATGGTCAAGAAGAAGATGATGATGTTCAAGATTTTTCTGAACCTATTTCAAATGAAAATGTAAAGAACAGAACAAGAATTAAATTGAATATATTTAAAGATAAAGTTGTAATAAAAGTAGAAACAATGTTTTTATTTCAAGTATTTAGCAAAGACATTGAAGAATTGTATAATAATGTACAATTATTTTATAAGTTTTTGATTGAAATTAAACAAAAGAAAAAAAGCAAATTTAAACCAAAGGCAATAAATTGGATTAAAGTTATTTGTTACATTTTTAATTATCTTAGAATCAAGAAGAAAGAAAGTTATTTAAGTTGTATTAGTAATATTAAGACCTCGGATTTAAATAATTATATTAAATCCTTAAAAGATGAACAATTATCAATTTGGATTGTTATAATGAAAAAGTTTATTGGAATATTAATTTTAATTAAATTTTTTAAATCAAATGAAATATTAAACATGTTAAACACTTTAAAAATAGAAGTAGATGATGAAGTTTCAATTTCAATTAATATTAAGGAACAGAAATTTGATGAGATAACAAAAGAAATATTTCTTAATTACTTCGAAGAAGGAAAAAGAGATTTATTGTTTGGTAGTTATGTTATTGGAAAGGGTAAAGTATTATCTGTTGAAGAAGAAAGAAAATGCACTATAGGAAATATTACTTACAATCACAAGTTAGACCAAGTAATTGAACTCGAGCTTGGTGAAAAAGAGTTATCATTTAATTGTAGCTCTTTATTTAAGTACAATAACATATTAAACAATAACACAAAAAACAAAAGCACAACAACAACAAAAAAACCTGCTAAAACAACAAAGAAATTTGCTGAAAAAAGAAAGTACCCGATTTTTAGACAACAAAGTTTAGTTTGTATTCCATCATCCTCAAAAGAAAAGCCTCTATTTTTTATTGCTCTTATATTACCCCAAGTATTACCTTCCTCTTTAGAAGGTAATTCAAGAATAAATATGTCAGAAGAACTACTTTTATCAACTTCTTTTGGAAAAGACAATTTTTTAATGTCTTTTCCAGAATTAGATAATTTAGATGACACTTTTACTTTAGAAAGAGGTAGTGATTTATTAGATGTAGCTGCATTCTATAAAAAGAAATGTACTTTATTAGAAATCAAGTACAAGGAATGTATTGAAATAATTAATAATTTTAATAGATTGTGGACTAATATTAAAGATTGGGAACTCTCAAGTAAAAAATTACTAAAGAAAAACCTTGAACGGTTGGATTATTACAAAGTGAAAGAATATTCTAATTTCTATCACAAATTTGAGAGTAGAAGAGTTTTAAGCCTTAGTAACACAGATTTAAAGCTTTTATTTGAGAAGAAGCATTACAAAAGATGTATATTTATCGTCTATCGTTTATTTAACAAGCAATTTAATACATGTGAAGATTTACAGAACAGATTAAATTATGACTAAAAATTTGAAATGTTTACCATTTGTTTCAAACTTGAAACAATGGAAGCAGAAAGCAGAAATAAGACATTTAATAAGCTTTTAATGATATATGTTGCTAATTGTAGAAAGAACTTATTACAAAAGGTTGAATATGACAAGAAGAAAGAAGAAGTTTTAAAAGTTTAAAGATTACAAAAACGTAGAATTGCAAAGAATTTAGAGAAACAAGATGATAAGAAAGAGGAAGAGGAAGAGGAAGAGAACTTTAAGGATGAGTAATCTATTACTTTTTTATTGCTTTAAAATTTGTATATAATTTGTTTATACAAATTGTGGTTTGGGTTTTTGGTGCTTTATAGGACATTGTGTTTTTTTTCACGAGTTTTTAGGACATTGTGTTTTTTTTACAGATTTTTAGGACATTGTGTTTTTTTTCTTAATAAATTTTTTCAGATGTCTGAAAATTTTTCTACCTATTAGGATTCAGTTTTCTGAAAAAATTCTTAAAACGGTTTTTAGTTTGCCGGGTACTTATTTAAATATTTATTCTTCCATTCTTCTATTTGCTTTTCAATTTCCTCTTTATTGAAAGAAGATGATTGAGTGGTTAATGGAAAGGAAGAAGTAGATGATGATGAATTGTTTTGTTGTGACATTTTTTTTTGATTTTACATGAATGAAATTGATAAGCGAAAGTTGGAGTAAATGATGTGACAAGATGAAAAATGATGAATTCAAATGAAAAAAGAAAGTGGCGCCAAAATTTTTAATTTCACAATAGTAAACTGAACTGCATAATAATTTTTTAACAGAATTTAATCCCTTTTTTTATTTATTGTTTTAACAAGATAATAAATATCCTCAAGGAGGATAAATTAAATAATTTAATATTTATTTTAAAATTATAAATTTTATTTAAAAAGATTAATAAGGTTAGTTACATGAAATTAGAATTAATAATAAAATTAATTATTAATTATTGGCACTTTACATTTAGGATTTATTAAAAAACTACAGAATATTGCCTTTGTTCTGTTTAATGGATTAAATTATTAATGTTTATTGGAAATATTATTTTTTTTTTCAACAGCATTTAATTATAAATTTATATATTCTACACCAAGTAAATTAAGTTTGCAAAAAGAAGTAAGATATTCAATAAATTCTTTTTATTAAACATTCTATAATCATATTATTAAGCTTTATTTAAAACATTTTAATTATTTTAACAATTATTATTTATTTGTTCTTATGTGTGATTTTACAAAATACTTTATAAAACGTTGCAAAAAAAAAATCAATCATAATGATTAATTTTACAAAAAAAAATCAATATTTTTATTATTTTCACACTAAAAATAAACTATTTCTTTTAATACAAAACTATTATATTTGTATCATCACTATTTAATAATGATTTTCTTATTAAAAGAATATATTTTCTTTTTTACTTTATCATCCCTGCAATTTCCTGGTCACATAAAAAATGAGTTAATGTGTATCTACTTTTTTTTAATAAAAAAAAATAGCATGCTCAGCTAAAGATATATAGTATTTTTTTTTGATACACTTAACTAAAATAATGTAAAAATTACATAAAAATGTAGAGGATCATATTGTAATAAAAAAATTAACTTAAATTGCCTCCGATTTCTTCTCATCTACTATGGTCTCCCGCCCAAATCATTGTGTTTACTTTACAAAAAATGGACAATTAGCAAATTTAAATTTTTTTAGTTTTTTTTTGAACTTTTTTTGATAAGTTGAATTTAAACTTAAGACTATGTATATGAGTTTTGTGTTTATTACCACATAGCCAAAGTGTTATTTAACAAATAACGGAGGTTCTTGATAAAACTTAAAGAAGGATAACATAACATAGTAGAAAGATTACAAAAAATTACAAAATAATGTTATTGAAATAAAATTAATAATTTATTAATAATACATATACATATATTTGTAAACACGAATATATTTATTTAGTTGATTATTAAAACTTTTTAACTTAAAAACAGGCATAAAATTATTTAATTCATTTCTTTTAATAATTACCACTTGTTCACTATTAATATTTATTTTCTTTTTATACTTAAATTTAATTTCTAAATCATCGTAATATGATATATATTTTATATCATTAATACCTTCAAAATAAATCAAATACATATCTTCTGTTTCTACATTAATTACTATATCTTTCATTTTCTTAATTAAAAAGTTATTGATTATTATGTATTTTTTTTTGTTGTAATTATGAGGATACTTATATTTATAATAACATAATAAATCATAAAATTGACAACAAAAATCTATACTATTGTTACAAAAGAAAGTTTTTATTATTCCTTGATTAAACTTTTCAAATAAAAAAGTACTATTTAAAGGGATTGGTCCAAATATATAAGTACACTAAATTAGTTCAGTAATAACATGAAAGTTTAGTGTAAAATTATTATTTAAAGAAAATAATAGTTTCAATGTTATAGATATGTCGTTTTGTATTTTTTATAAATTATTTATTTCTACTTTTTCATATAAAGAATCAATTAAATTAACAAATTTCATTATATTTTGATACAATTTTCTATCTATTGAAGTACTTTTTAACATTTAAAAGTAATAGTGCATAATAATATATGCTTCTATTCTTTTTAATCTACTTTTGCAATCAATTATAGACCTTGATTGTTTTTTGATAAACGAAGGCTATTTTTGTTTTTTTAATAAATTATCAAATTCCATTGTTACGTTTGTTGTAAATAATTTTAATATTTTGTAAAAAATTCTCTCATATAAGCAGTGCATATTGTCAAAACTATTTATGTCCATTGGATATAAATGTTATTGGTGATTTTGTTTTTAATTATAAAAAAGAAATACATATTTAACTTCTTTCACATTTATCTTATCTCTATCGTTAGGTTATTGGATATATTGTTTTTGTTGAATTTAAAGCCTAAATGCTATTCATATTGCAAAAATGATAAAATAAATACCTTAAATTCTTCATATACAATACTTTTGCTCTAGCTAACAAATCACAAATAAAACAATAAAACAATAAATTTTAAATTTTTTTTCTTTCATCTTTATATATATTCCATTACTCTTTAAATCAATTAACTCTTTATAAAAGATTTCATAAAAAATGTCTAATTCAATTTTACAAGGCATACTTGGAAATATTATAAACAAAAAATTATTTTCAATTTTTTTCTTTTCAAAAAATTCAAATTCATTCATTTATATAAATACTAGATAAAAGCTTATTGTAGATTTTTTAAAAAAGCTTATACCATCAATATTTAACGTGAAAAAGTAAGTATTCTTATTATTTTTCATAAAATTGTAAATATTATTCCTGTAATTAAAACTATCATATATATCATTTATATATTTATCTGGTTTTTCGTTATTGTAATTATCTTTAAAATAATTTAATTTCTTTTTATAATCTTTATAAAAATTAATTTTCATTTCAAGTTGATTAGCAAAAGATCTATAAAAAAAATAATTACAGGCCTTATTGTTACAAGAATATATACTATTTTCATTATTAAAAAAATAATCATGACATTTTTTATAATAATAAACTCACATATTTTTTTGAATACCATGGCAAGCAAAATAATTTTTTACCGTCAACAAACTTCTAATATCTACTATATCGCTTCTTGAGTAATAATTGTTTATTGTGTTGTCTAATATTTTTTGTAATAATTTAAACAATAGTTTTATATTCTCAATTAAATATCTTGCTTTTAAAATAAATATTGAAATTTCTGCTATTATTTCTTCTATTTTTTTATTTGTTAATGTACTATTAAAATTAAGTAAAAAATGAAAGTAGTTATAATATATTGAAGAATTATCACTTACTTTACTTTTTGTATCACTTTCGTTATCAATAAATTAGTCTCTATACTTGTTGTATACTCTATTAAAATAATTTCTTTCTCTTTCTAATATATCTATTTCTTCATTTAATTCATCTTCTTCTTCTTCATCGGAATTTTCTTCTGATTCTTTTCTCTTATTGTTAAATTTTTCTATTTCGTAATAATTTAAACTTCCTAAATGACCAAAAAAAAATCATTTTGATCACTATCTTTAGGTAAAATAAATGTTAACTAATAAAAATTATTAAATACTTTCCTTTCCCTTTTTAGTTTATTGTATTTTTCTATTTTTTTTGTTTAAATAAAAAAAAATGTTTTTATAAATATTTAAAAATGGAATGTTTAAATATTTAGGTTTGTTTAATTAAATTCAACTCTTGATTATAAAAAAAATGGTATCAAAAGAAAGCAGTTTTCATGTTTCTTCACTTTTACAAGTTCTGATCATAAAATATGAAGAAAAATACTATATATTAACAGCAAACCTAAAGTTTTATTTAGGCCATAATCAATAAATTATAAATTATTTGAAAATACATAGAATGTCTAATCCTATTAGATACAAAACAATTACATTAGAAGAAAAAAAAGAACAATTAAAGAACTACACAGAATTGTTATCTTATAAATTGTTTATTATAGAAAAAGAAAAGAATAAACATATAGTGTTAAATAAACAAAGAATAAATCGTGGCTTATTAATGTTTAAACTTGATGATTATTTGACTTTCATGGAAAGATCTTTAAAAATTATGTTGAAGAAAATAATTATTTAATTTATAAGCAGTTCTATTCTTTTAATAAAACTGTCCCTGAGAATAATGTATATGATATTAAAAATTATAAATGTATCATTAATATCGATCAAGACATAATAATATTCTTAGTTAAAGAAGAAGATATTTCTTTATCAAAAGTAGAAGAAGAAGTTTACGAAGAGTATAGTAATCATTAATTATCTCCAGTATTCTAATGGCCACTAGAACTAATTCTTAAAAAAAATAAAATACAATAAAAGTAAATATAAAACTAATAATATTAAATAATTTATTTTAAAAAAATAAAACAACAACAGTGTATAAAAGTCGTAAAACAAGATTTTTTCATTACAACTTATTAAATGTAGATGATCAACCTCCTTTTCTTAAAAAAAAAGAAGAATTAAAGTAGCTAACAAGTAACAATCTCCTCCTCCAACAACAATCAGATGGCCAACTTCAAATAATAATCAATCACCTCCTCCTCCACAACATACATCAAGTTTTAATCAACCTCCACCTCCTCCAATAAATACTTATCAACAATCTCCTCCTCCAACAACAATCGGATGGCCAACTTCAAATAATAATCAATCACCTCCTTCTCCAAAACATGAATCAAATTCTAATCAACTTTGTTTTAAAAAAAAGAAAAGAATATTCTTCCAATGGAGTTAAACCTAATTCAAAGAAAAAAAAGAATGTATTAGAAAAATACTATTATTTTTATAACATTCCTAATATACAAAGAAGAGATAAACAACAAGGTTTATAGTTAAAACCATCATCAAAAATATTATTTAGAAGACAAATATTAGAGAAAAAAAGAGAGTTAATGAAGTAAAATTGTCAATACAAACAAAAAGAAGAACAAAAGAACTGAAATTTAATTTAATGTAGCGAGTACTTATTAAAGTATTAAAAGTACATACTGGAGAACCGACTGTTTATAAAGAGTTAATTTATTCTAACATAACATTAAAATCATTTCTCGACAAATATGTGAAAAAACAATAAGATCACAAGCATGACTTTATACTAAATTACTTTTAACAAACTGATAAACAAATATATAGAATCAATGAAAAATCAATTAGTAACCATTTATTTGAAATTGATAAATATGAAGATGTAAGATTTAGTAAAAATGAATATTCTAATACTTATGAATATTATAATGCAATTAATAACATTATTGATAAATGGGCAAATAAAAGTGAGTACAGTTTATTGTTTACTCTAAGAGAAAAAGAAGAATATTATATATATTATTTCAACAAATTATATAAGAGGAATAGAGATTTCATTAAGAATTTACCAAAAATAACATTTACTTTATTTAAAAAGCTCAAAATCAATATATTTAAAGTATTTGCTTATGTAAATTACAATTTATGTTTTTTAATAACTTTAAGCAGCAGAAAAAATATTATTAGAAATGATTCAAATCATATGATTTTTGATTTAATTAATAACTATAATATTTATAGATCATCAACGTTTTTTGATTTACAACAATGCTCTCTAATTATACTATATTTAACAGAAATAATGACTGAAAGTAATGATAAATTGATAAAAAACAATATGTTATATATATTTTAGATTTTAGAATTCGCTTGTTTTTAAAAAAAAATTCAATAAAGCTGAGGCACAAGTAGAAAATTATTTAAACAAATTAGATAGAATTTTAGGAAAATATAAAAACTTTTGTTTTATGTTTTTTGAAATTATTAACATTTATTTATTTACTCAAGGTCTTAATCTTAGATACTTAATACAAAAAGGATTAATGAACGTTATTCAATATGTAGTAATTGTGCGTCGTTATTTATGTGAGGAATTGAAACAAAATATACATTTTGTTTTCTTATTTGTTAAAGGCAAAATAGCGAACAATATGAACCATAATTTGAATATTTTAATTAAAGAAGAATCATTATTTTCTATTCTTGTATTTAATCAAGATAACCGATATAGTCATTCACTTAATTGCAGTTCAACTAATGTTGTACTTAAATTTTTAAATTTTCCTACTGAACGTGTAAGATTTGAAAATAGCAATCATATAATTTATGAATTTTTTACACTATTTTCTTCAAGAAACCAATTAAGAAAACATTTGTTCAAGAATTTATTACCAAGTTATTTTTATAATCGTAGGTATACAATTAGATTATTTAAGTTCTTTCGTAGCAAAATTAGATATATCAGAAGTTATTTGAAAGTAATTATAGTAAATGATAAACTGTCAAACATAGATATGGTGTGTCAAGATTAATGTATTATTTTTTCATCTTCTCTCTTTGTAATAATAAAATAAATTATTGAAAAAACTTTACAATAAATTTTAAGAAAAAAAATGTTAAAGCAATAAAACAATAAGAAAGAAAAATCAAAGCGTATAAAAAAACTTAAAGTAAACGAATTCGTGGAGCAAATAGAAAGGTTAGAATTAATTGAAGAAGTAAAGTACAAAATGAGAAAGCGTAAAAAATTAGAAAGCAAGACAATTATTGAAAAACCTTTTAAAACACCTACTGTTTCAATTAAAAAAAAGATAGAAAAGAACAAGTTAATAACTCTAACGTAAACAAACTTCAAGAAAATTATGATTTTTTTGATTTTCATGAGTCATAAGAAACTCAACAAGAAAAAACAATAAAAAATTTCAATAAAAAAAAAAAATATAACAAAATGAAAATTATGAAATACATGAAGTTGATGAAGAAAATAATTTAAATGATGAACAGGATGATTTATTTGAAGAAAAAGAAGAAAAATATAATTATTTATCATTAATCAAATTTAAGAACATTAATAAAAAAAATAAAGTAATAATTTATACTAATTTTATGTCCAAAGTTATAGTAAGAAAAATTGATGAACTATTAATAAGTGTAACATTAGTATTAAACTTTTTACATATAGTTAAAGAAAAAAAGAAAGCAACATTTACTTTAAAAAGTGAAAAAACTTATGTTGTACTTTTATGTACTATTTACAACTTTTTTAAGACCCTTTCAAAAAGTAATACAACTATTTTAGAAAACTTTACTATAGGAACTTTGAAAGATTTAATTATTTTTATTAAATCTTTAAATAATGTAGAACTTGCTACATTTGTTGATGCTTTTAATACATTTAAAAACATTTTGATTTTAATTAAGTTTATTAAAAGAACAAAAAAATTAAAATATCTAAATACTAATAAATTAGATATGGATGATAAAGTATAAATAGCAATGTTTATTAAACAAAAAACATTTAATGCTGTTACAAGAGAAATATTATTATATTACTTTAAAATTGAAGCGAAGGAATTGTTTAGAAATTATTATATAGGTAAAGAAAAGATAGTAAAAGTTGGATTAAAAGTAGAAGATAAATATTTGATTAAAAATATCACGTTTTATAACAATTGTGAAAAGATTAAAGAAATGGAATTGAGAAGTAAAACTGAATTAGAAATTCATCCTATGTATTTATTTAAGAGAATTGGCTTTAATGAACTTTTAAACAATCCAAAAATTGTTAAAAAAAATTTTATACTACTATCAACTTTACAACTACCATCAACTTTACCACCACCATCAACTTTACCACCACCAATAACTTTACCACCACTAGTAACTTTACCAGTATAATAATAAGTACAAGTATCAGTAATTACAATATTATTTATTTAAAAAGCATCTATTGAAGAATTTATAACTACTTTAGAAACAGTACTACAACAAGTAATTACTAAATACAGTTCAAAAGTTTCAAATTCTTCAAACAATTCTTTCAAAACTAATAGTGTACAAAAACAGTTATTTAAATTTTTACGTAAAGATTTTCATTTTAATGAAAAAAATTTAAATAAACTATCAAACATTTTGGAAGTAGCTTTTTTTACAAGAAAAGTTATAAGCTTCTCAAAGAAAATTATAAAAAAGCAGTGTCAATAATTGAAACATTTAATGAATTATATAGTAATATTATTAATTGGCAAGGGAAAAATTTTAAACAAGTAAACAAGCTATCAAAAGAATTTACAATAAAGAAAGAAACAGATATTGTTGAAAGAAGTTATTATTGTAGATTTATTTCTGGGAGAGTTTGTGATATTAATAAGGAAGGAACGGATTATTTATTAAATGAAAAGAATATTTATAATAGATTTATTTTTATTGCAAAGAAATTATTTCCAGGTAATTTATTAGTTGGTATTTTGGATTTTAATAAGCTTTCAACTGTTCAAAAAGAAGAAATTTATAATGTGGTATATGAGATTAAAGTATGTTATAAAGGATTACAACTTAAGAAAGAGATTTATTTTAAGAGAAAGAGAAAGAATTTAAATAAGCAACTTAGAAAGATGTCTAAGTTTTCTGAAGAAGATAAGTAATTTTGGATATTTATTGGTTTTTTTAGAATTAGATTTTTATTTTTTTTAATTTTTTTTTAAATTTTAGACATTGCGGTTTCAGGAATTAGATATTTTATTTATTTTATTTTTTTTTTAATTTAGGACATTATAGTTTTAGGATTTTACACTTTTTTCACAATAAAATCTATTTTTTTTACCACTGCACCTCCATTGAACACTTTTTTTTTGTGTCTATTGAAAAATAGTAACACTTTTCTAATATAGACCAAAAATAAATTACTGGGATCATAATATAATAATGTATAGACTTATAATTTATTCAAATTGTTTATCGTTTCTAATAAAAAGAAAATAAAGCTTTAAAACAACTTTTTTAATAAACAATAAAGGGTTAGTTTTTATTGTATTTTAAAAATACAAAGTATTTTTAAATTAGTTACAGTTACATTTAGTGTAATAACATATGTTTTGTATTGTTTGATTAAGTAATATCTCACTATTATTGAGATTATCCTATTTTGTTTTATTTTTAGTAGGTTTAAGAGTATAAAATTGACTCTTTTTACATTTTCTTTAATGTACCTTATTATTTCATCTGTGTTTTTATAATCCTTTCTATATAATTAAAAAAAAGAGTATAAATTTCTTCTATATGATTATCTAAAACTATTTCTTTGAGAATATCTTTACAAAGAATAATTCTATTCAACTTTATAATTTTTAATGTTCTAACAGATACAAAAACAAAATCTTTTAGGATTCTAATTGTGTAAAATTTTTCTAAAAAATAAAAAAGACCTATGGATTCCAGAATATTGATTTATATAGAATTAGGTATTTTGAGATGGTATTTAATATGAATATGAGAATAAATTTTAATATTAATATGAATTAAAAAATAAATTGTTTTATTAAATTACAAATATTTTATCTTTTTGTCTTCTTCAATTTGTTGCTTTTATTAGTTAAAGTAGATTTATTCTTATCAGTAAAAGTTTTTTGTGTTTTTTACTAACATTTTCTTCGCTCTCATCTTTATTTATTGTTTCATTTGTTGGTTATTTGAATTATTTTTTTATGTATTTCTTTTTTTTAACTTTTTCCTTCTAAGCTTCTTCACTATTAATATAGTGCATGTTGTATGGTTGTGAATAAAGATATTTTATTTCTAAATCTTTGAATACAACAGCTTTTACAATGTTTTTCTTACATTTATAAGAAAATAAATATTATTTAGTATTGGTTTCAAAATTAATACATATTCTATCTATTAATAAAACAACAACTGCAATTGTACATGTACTTGAACATAAATCAATAATAAGATCTTGAATAGAGGTAAAATTGTAAATTAAATATGCAATCAAATTTATCAACTTTTAGAATTCATTAACTTCAAGATTTAAATCATACTTCTTAATGAACTTGGACTCAAAAGAAAAGATAAATGATTGCGGACTAGGTTGATAGAATAAAGGTTGTATTTTTTCTTTATTTTTAAGACCAAAATAAGATATGATCATGTATTCAATCTTGTAGATCTTGTAATGTATATTTTCATAGAAGTTACATTTATAGGCTTTACTTATATACAAAGAAAAGCAAGTATTTTTTTTAAATCAAACCACTATTTAATATTAATATTAAGCAAATGTTTAATATTAATATTAAAAATAAATTTAATATTAATATCAGTTAAAAAAATTTAATATTAATATTAAACTTACCTGTAAAATAAAAGATATATTATGATCATTATAAAAGAACATTATTGTTGAACTAAAGGAAAGTCGAAATTAATATTAATATTATTCAACAATTATTCTAATTCATTATTAGCAATCTTCTTATCATAAATGTACTCAGAAATACTATAAAATAGGTTACAAATAATCAAATCTAGCTTTTATCTATTTTTAAGTTAACTTGTAAAATATTTAGGGAACAATAAATTAAAATAGTTCAACATTGTAATAAAATTATTAATATCAGCTAAAAAATAAAACTTAATCTTTTTATTTGGTTCACCAATTAAAGTAATAAATTCATTAGTTGGAACCTTAATATTATATATAACTACCATGTAGTATCTTAATGATTTTCTTTTTTAAAAATTTAATATTAATATTAAAAAAAAAACTTACCTTCGCAAACTCCTTCTGGAAAAGAAGACTAATTGTTAATATATGCTTTATATAAGAAATATCTTTTAATAATCTTCAATTAATCAAAGAAACTGAATTTTTTAATTATGTTATTAGAATTATGCATAACTACAAATATTCTTAGTTTTTTTTTAAAAATGTTGTAAAGTAAATGTTTAAAAAATTTAATATTAATATTAAAATAAAAATACTAACGTATAGATAAGTAATTTTATATTTACTTAACTTTTTCTTGTCTTCTTAACTAAACTTCTCAAAATAGTATGTCTTAGCTATTAATATGTAAGTGCTACTATGAACTAAAACAACCTAACTTTTGCTTCTAATAATGTAAACTAAATTTTATAAAACTAAAGTTATATCTTTTGACTTGTTATGCTTTTTAACAAAATAATAGCTCTCTAATTGCTTCTTAATGTTTCTTCTTAAATACAATAGTTACAGTGTAATTTAATATTAATATTAAAAAAAACATGAATATTAATATGAACTTACTTTTTAACTTGATAATTAATATAATATCAAGATTATCATCTATACTCTTTTCACCATTACTTAGCTTATTAACAATATTTATTATGTAAGCTGTTTTAATACTTTTTAATTATTTAAATTCTAATAAAATAGTAATATATGAAACAAACAATACAACAAGATTAATACCTTATTTTTTTATAATTTGCTCCATTTCGAAGTTTTGATATTTATTTAAAGAAAAATATTCTTCTTTATTGTTGCTTACTCTTTTTTTTTAAAGAAGCAATTTCATATAAAAGTATTAACTGTTTTATTATATTAACTATGAATACTGAATTCATAGACTTATAAATTATTGGTATTAAAAAAAATTTAATATTAATATTAAAATAAACTACTTACTTTTAAACCTACGCTTTATAGAAATCTTTTTAACTTCTTTTTCTTCTTCTTCGTCTTCCTATTGCCCAATATCTTTATCATAACCTACAAAAAGCATTACTATAATTTTTAAACTTGATAAAAACTCATTTGTGTTTACATTTTAAATTGTTTTTCTTGTAAAAGTACATGGATAACTTATAGAAGTACTATTAGAAGATAAAGAAATAACATTAGGTATTAAAAGGCTTGAATTATTAGTTAAGCTGATATTATTATAAATTTGATTATCTAAATTTTCATTAAATTCTTATTCCTCAATAGTCAAAATAAAAGAATTACTTTTATTGCCTTTTTTATTAATATCCAAATCCTTTAACTCATCATAGCTAATTCTTTGGATATCTGAAGTAGTATAATTATCTTTTTATATAAAAGACCAAAACTTAGTAATAGTATTTAAAAATTTAATATTTATATATAAAAAATGAAAAATAAACTTATTTTTTAATGATCTCAAAGTAAAGAAGTTTTTATTATATACTGCCAATATGCAGTCAGTAAAGTAAAAAATGTAATTTATAATTGTTTCTTCATGAATAGAAGTGTTATAAAAAGATATTTCAATGAAATTATTACTAAATGTTTCTATAATTATAAGAAAAGACTTGTTATTAACATTACTTAATAAAAATTTAATATTAATATTAAAATTACTAAGTACTTATCAATGTTATTGTTAACTATTACATCAGTAGTGTCATTTGAGATAATGTTGATATAATCAATATTCTTTAAGAAAACTAAAACTTTTTTAACACTATTTACTACAACTAATGCCCAGAAATGATCTGTGTAATTCTTTTGGGATTTCTTTTAATATTAATATTAATTAAACATTTAATATTAATATTAAATGAAACATCATTTAATATAAATATTAAAAAAAGTTTAATATTAATATTAAACTTACCTTAGCCTTCAAATTCGTCATTTTTTTGTAATAAAAATAAGTTTACTTAATAGTTACTGCCTTTTTTATACTTTTAATAATTGTTAAACTGGTTTTTATTTATTATACAAAACCAAATATTAGTAATAATTGAATTGTCGAATCACTATTTGATGAAGAAGCAATTAAAGATTTAAGAGATGATGCGGTTTTAGTAGAAGATGTTGTTTTTTTATGAATTTTTTGTGCATGTTGTGCAGAGTTGGTTGTTTGGTTGGATAGAGTGGATATAATTGTTGTTGAATTATTTTTTTGAAAATTATTTTTTAAAAAAATGAATAATTGAAATTTACAAATCATTAACTGGCATAAAAAACTAAAATTAACATCCATTATCTCTATACTTGAATTGCCAATATTAGATTTGGTGGAAAAGGAATTAAAAATTGATATTTTTAAAAGATTTTATATAAGAGATAAAATATTTAAAATATTTACTGATGACCTATTTATTAAAGTATGCTGAATGTATGTTTAATTTTATTATTATTATTAATATTTGTAGTTACTGAAAAAAGTAAATTATTTGACTACATTTTATTGAATTATTTAAGGTATGACATTAAAAAGTAAGTATTTTTGTAATTTATAATTAATTTCAATTTTAAAGATTATCCTGTAGACAATAAGTAATACAAAACTTAAGAAAAACAATAAGGCTATTCCATTATGAGATATTAAAGATATTAAAGAATAAAAACTGATGTAACATTATATAATTGTTTTATTTTACATTATTTTTAAGACAAAGTTGTGTTACTGTTTTTTTAAAGTATTTTAATGACTTAGATTTATGGTTTATATTTATTTTTTATTTTGTTTTATTTAATATTAATATTAAATTTTATTCTAATTTGCAAATATCTACTTTTTATAACAAATTAATTTCCTTTAAACAAATTATCAAAGAAAAACTCTGTGCTAAATTGCATTCTTAAATACATTATAAAATATTCTACGTTGATAACTTTAATGTTAATTATGTTTATTATAAATTTAATTTTAATAGACCTACATAATCAAATTTTCATATTTCAACCCTGTTTTACAATTTCTTTGAAATTAATGTTCCTTTTATTTACAATAACCAGTTTTTCTGCAGTAATTTGTTTGAAAAAACTTTTTTTAGTAGCCATAAAGTAATGAAAAATTTAAAGTGTATAAAATTTATATAAGTTTTTCTTAGGAACTACATTTGAAGTAATTAAAGATAAAGTATTTAATAATCTACTAAAATTTGACTAGATTATTAAAGACTAGTATTTAAACATTGATTTTTATAGACTTATAATATTATTAAATTATATGTCTGCTTTTGATGTTGATGTGATTGGTATTTTGTATAACATTTATAAAAATTTAAAACATGAACTATTAATCTTTCTAAAAGTTGATGTAAACTTTTTAAGAGAATTTACAGAGTAAGTAAATTAATATTTATATTAATTTAATTAATCTTTTATATTAAATAAATGCATTTAAAAAAAATTAATATTAATATTAAATGAAATCTTTTAATATTAATATTAAATTTATCAGGTTCTTTTAGTTAATAAGAAAAAAGTAATTTTTCTTGAATAAATAAATAAATTTATTGTTTTTTATGGTTTATAGTATGTTTACAAAATAGTTAGTACTTATGTTTAATGTATATTTGCTAATTTTTACTTATTTAGATTAATAAAAATTGCTTTTTTATTACAATTAAAATTAAAAACAATAAAACTGTCCTTAATATAACTAACAAAATTTATTTAACATTATTGCTTTATCGTATCAAGAATCTGATTTTACCTTTGATAAAGCAAAAAAGTACAACATTCTCCATCCTCATTATGTTGTCCACTTCAATAATTTAAGACTTCTTTTGGAATTATTTATACCTACTTTAAAAGATTATTATTATACTTTTAGAACAAATGATGGAGTTTTGTTCAATGAATGTAGAAATATAATAATGATTATCTTATTGTTTATTAAAAACTAATTAGTTTAAATATTTTCTTGTTCAGAAATAATAATAATTAATATAGTTCTTTAAAACTTTACAAAAAAAATTTCCACTAGGATTTTAGAAATTTATTGATTTAATATTATTTTTTTTTATATTAACCAATTGGAATTCTAAAAGTTTTATAGTTGTTTCAAAGAAGTAACTATTAAATTGAGTATTGTTTTTTCTTTAGAAGTAATATTTAATTAATGTGACAAAGTTGCATTAATTAAATAAAATATTGTATCATAAATATTATCATTTTTTAATCTGTTACTTGTAATATGTAAATTAAAAAATCAATTAAAGATGGATATTAGAATTTGATTAAAACTATAGCTAGAATCTATAATTTATATCTAAAAGATGATCATTAAAAAATTTGATTATTGAGACTATTACTTCAATTTTTCTAAAATCTAAAAGAACTATAACTTTTAAATCTTCTATATTATAATCATTAAAAATAATTACTTTTAATAATTTATAGTCCAAACTCAGTTTTTTTAATCTAAAATATTAATTTAGAATCCATTTTAGTTAATGTTTTAAAATTTATACTATTGATTACGCATAAATATTTAAGTAAAAAAACAATTTTAGACATAGTGACAACTATGAATTGATATAAAAATATGAATTTAGTATTGATTAATAATAATACTTTATTTACTTTACCAAATACACTAACTTTACCTCCAAATCAACCTTTAATAGTACTTAATTAAGATTCTAAATACTTTAAAACTTTATAGTTATTAATTAATTGGTCATTAATGTATATTTTAGCCTTAGATTTATTGTTAAAAGATGTTTTATTCTAAGATAAAAAGTAAAATGTATATTTACTTGCATTACTAGGTTATACAAATTATCTAATATTTTGTTCATACTTTTTTATAATTATTATAATGTCATCAACATACTTTAATAAGATTACTTTGATATCACATATTGATATTCCTTTAAATTGGTCCAGTTAAAATATTAAAATAAATATTGAATAAAAAAGATTAAATAAGTTCCCAAAAGAACTTTTAATCCAATTTTAAAATAAAAAGAAAATTTATCTTTAGATAGTACAACAATACTTTGATTAGAAATCATGTTGTAAATAGTTCTATATAAACTTTTATTAACATTTAAATTTTAAATATTATTGAATTGATTTTTTATTATAGTTTTAACTACTATTAAATGATTCAAAATAGAAGCTTTATATTCAAATTTTTTTAACAATCATGTATAATGCTAAATTAATTTATGGCTTTTATAAGTTGGTAATTAATGATTGTTGAATATAATCTATATACAGTTGAAAAAATAACTATAAGTCTGAATTTTTTTAACTCTTTTGGTGATTAAATTTTAAATAGCGACAACAATAAATTTACTTTATAAAATTTAAGTAACAGTTTATTTTTAATCTAGTTATTAAAAAATTTAGCCAAGTTTTCATAAGTTTTATCATTAAAATTTTTTATAAGTACTACAAAAATATTATTATAACTTTGTATTGAGTTTTTGAATTCTTTTATAAAATTTTTAACTTCAGCTCCAAAAATTTCACTGAATTTCTATTTAGTTAGAAATTTATGTATAAAGTTGTTTAAATCTATAGTTAAGTCTCTCAAAAATATATTATTTATAGATCATCCATGTTTTTTAATTTACAACAATGCTTCTAATTGCGCTATATTTTTAACAGAAATGATGTCTAAAAGTAATGACAAATTGATAAAAAAACAATATGTTATATGTATTTTAGGTTTTAAAATTCGCTTGTTTTCAAAAAAAATTTCAATAAAGCTGAAGCATAAGTAGATAATTATTTAAACAAATTAGATAGCATTTTAAAAAAACATAAAAACTTTTGTTTTGGTTTCTTGAAATTATTAATACTTATTTATTTACTCAAAGTCTTAACCTTAGATGCTTAATATAAAAAAGATTAATAAACATTATTCAATATATAACAATTGTGTGTTGTTATTTATATGATGAATTGGAGTAAAATATATATTTTATTTTCTCATTTATTAAAAACAAGATAGTAAATAATATTAACCATAATTTGAATATTTTAGTTAAAGAAAAATTATTATTTTTTATTCCTGTATTTAATTAAAATAAGTAATACAGTCATTTATTTAATTGTAGTTCAGCTAATGTTGTACTTAGATTTTTAAATTTTTCTAATGAACATATAAAACTTAAAAATAGTAATCATATAATTTATGAATTTTTTACACCATTTTCTTCCAGAAACCAATTGAGAGAACATTTGTTTGAAAATTTATTATTGAGTTATTTTTATAATCGTAGTTATATAATTAGATTATTTAAGTTCTTTTGTAGTAAAACTAGATATATCAGAAGTTGTTTGAAAGTAATTGTGGTAAATAGTAAATTGTTAAACATAGATATGATGTGTCAAGATTAATATATTGTTTTTCTATTTTTTTTCTTTATAATAATAAAACAAATTATTGAATGAACTTTACTAAATTTTGAGAAAAAATGCCAAAATAATAAGATAACAATAAAGAAAAATCAAAACATATAAAAAAATCTAAAGTAAACAAATTTGTGGAGTAAATAGAAAGGTTAAAATTAATTGAAGAAGTAAAGTGAAAAATGAGAAAATATAAAAAATTAGAAAACAAAATAATTGTTAAAGAATCTTCTAAAGCATTTATTGTATCAATTAAAAAAAATAAAAAAGAACAGATTGATAATTTTAATGTAAACAAATTTTAAGAGAACTATAATTTTTCTAATTTTTATAAATCATAAAAAACTTAACAAGAAAAAACACTGAAAATTGTTTTCAATGAAAAAAAAAAAATACAATAAGTTAAAAATTATGAAATACAAGAAGTTGATGAAGAAAATAATTTGAATAATGATGAACAGGATGATTTATTTGAAAAAAAAACATGGTTATTCATTATTAATTAAATTTAAAAACGTTAATGAAAAAAATAAAGTAACAATTTGTACTAATTTTATATTTAAAGTTATAACAAAAGAGATTAATAAATATAACATTAGTATTAGACTTTTTATATATGGTTAATGAAAAAAAAAGAAATAATATTTACTTTAAAGAATAAAAAAATTTACATTATAATTTTATATACTATTTATAACTTTTTTAAGACCCTTTCTAAAAGTAATACAACAATAAGTATAAGCATCAATAATTACAACATTATTCATTCAAAAACTATCTGTTATTGAAAAATCTGTAACTATTTTAAAAGCGGTACCGCAACAAGTAATTACTAAACATGGTTTAAAAATTTTAAGTTTTTTAAACAATTCTTTCAAAACTAATAGTGTATAAAAACAGTTATTTGAATTTTTATGTAAAGATTCTCATTTTAATGAAAAGAATTTAAATAAACTATCAAACATTTTGAAAGTAGCTTCTTTTTATAAGAAAAACTATGAGCTTCTTAAAGAAAAATATGAAAAAGTAATATCAATAATTGAAATATTTAATGAATTATATAATAATATTGTTAATTGGTAAGTAAAAAATTCTAAATAAATAAACAAAATATCAAAAAAATTTACAATGAAGAAAGAAACAGATGTTGTTGAAAGAAGTTATTATTGTAGATTTATTTTTGAGAGAGTTTGTGATATTAATAAGGAAGGAATGGATTATTTATTAAATGAAAAGAATATTTATAATAGATTTATTTTTATTGCAAAGAAATTATTTTTAGGTGATTTATTAGTTGGTATTTTAGATTTTAATAAGTTTTTAATTGCCTAAAAAGAAAAGGTTTATAATATAACATATGAAATTAAAGTATGTTATGAAGGATTACAATTTAAGAAAGAGATTTATTTTAAGAGAAAAAGAAAGAATTTAAATGAGCAATTTAGAAAGATGTCTAAGTTTTCTGAAGAAGATAAGTAATTTTGGACATTTATTGGTTTTTTTAGAATTAGATTTTTATTTTTTTTAATTTTTTTTTTAAATTTTGGACATTGCGGTTTTCAGGAATTAGATATTTTATTTATTTTATTTTTTTTTTAATTTAGGACATTATAGTTTTAAGATTTTATACTTTTTTCACAATAAAATCTATTTTTTTTTCCACTGCACCTCCATTGAACACTTTTTTTTGTGCCCATTAGGAAATGGTAGTATTTTTCTAGCATGGCTCAAAAATGAGTTGTTGGGTTTTTGTTTTAATTTAGATAATTTCTTTTTTAATTTTTGTATTTGTTCATCTTTTTGTTTAATTAATCTATTAATCTTTTCTGTATCAATGGTTAACACTTGATTATTATTAGTATTTCCATTTATAGTATTATTTGTAATTATATTTCTTTGACTTCCATCATATTGTACAATTTGTTTTAATAAATAAGTAATTTTTTGTTCATTTCCTTTTTGTAATTTAATTAATTTTCTTTCATAAACCATTTCTTTAATGATTGTTTTTTACTATATTCATCTTATTTTAATTCAATTACTTTTTCAAAATATTAACTTAATTTTCCTATAAACAATTTGTTGTTTAACTTTATATTTATTATTGGATTGCCATATAAACAAAATTTAATTATCCACAAAAATGTTATTTGTTAACAATAATTAAATTCTGTTATTATGATTATAATAGTTATTATTGCTAAAAGGAATTTGTTTTTCTATTAATTGTAAGTAATTATTTAATAATCTACTTAGGTATTCCTTAATTACACATTTTAAATTTAACAAACTTTGTAAAGTATTTCTTTTTAATAATTGTTCTAACAATTACGATAATTTTCTTTGTATTTCTTACCCTCAGTTTGTTCTTCTGTTTGTTCTTCTGTTTTTTGGTTTTAAAACTATAGTAATTTTACAAAAAACTTTACAAAAAAATCACAAATAAAAAAAAATTGTATCCGTATCCACCATTCTTCTCGGAACCATTACATTCTAAATCTTTATAATAACAACATGATAAATAACCGTATAGCCATTAACTTGACAAGTTTATTAAATTATTAA
>CADWAF010002111.1:0-31995 GCA_902984215.1 Willaertia magna
GTGATTTGGTTACAACTGATATCAAATATGGTGGTGTAATTGATCAAATGACTTCTTTAAGAGTTTGTTATAATGATCCTTCAATGTTAAGATACATTGAACAACAATTAGATTCAACTATTGATGTTGCCATTTCTGCCAGACCACCAAATGGTTTTATTAATTACGCAAGATCAGATCAGTTGACAATTGTTGGAGGAAATCCACAAGAAGCTGACACAAGTAAAAGAATTAGATCATTTAAGCAAAATCCAGCACCAATCTTATTTTCTGCAGTTCCAATATGGACAGTATTTCCTGCAGGTCCAAAGAGAGAAAATATGAAGAGGGCTTATGATAATTACGTAAATAATTTTGGTCAGAGAATGGGAGCTGAGGCAAGAAATTTACAAAACCTTATTGCACAAGAACAATTTAATCCTTATCAACCTCATGAAGTTTCTGTTTATTTTACACAAAATTATGCTTGTAATGCTGGATCTATGTTTGGTTCATGGGGAGATTGTAGTGTTGTTGGCAGTTGTAGAAAAGCATGTTCAGTACGTTTTGCAGGTCAAACAATTTCTAACGGACAAACTGTTGTTGTGGGAGAACATCCTGTTGGGGGAACATTTAGAGATGGTCAAGGTAACATTCGTAGGTGTCTTGCAGCTGGTTGCAGAACCCAATTAAAAGTTCAAAGGGATGAACACGGCAATATTGCTTTATTCTCAGAGTTATATAATTTTTTAAAGGGTGGTAAATTGAATTTCTTGTCAACTATGGGTTATTCTAAACCTGGAGTTAAAAGTGGTTGTGTTGATTTGGACGGTTCTAGTTTTTATGTGAATGACCCCAAAGCAGCAGGTTCTATCATTAAAGCATGTGTTAGATGTACACCAGCTCTTAATCCTGGGGGTCCAACAGTTTGTGACTGTCCAAGACTTTAGCTGGGCTTCGAGCCTTCCAGGTCGCAGGCGACATGGATGGTGAACCAGGAGAGGTTTTTTTGGTCTCCATTTAAATGCCAGGATACTGGCCGATGGCTTTGTGGCTAGTTGTATTAGTATTTTGTGGCTGCCTGTCTAATTTATCTAATACTTATTCTTATTTTAATATTTATCTTTTTTTAATATTATCTAATACTTTATCTTTGAAATAAGAATAAGTATTAGATAATATTAAAAAAAGCTTAAAATAATTATATTTATTTAAAAAATCAAGAAGAAGATATTAATTTTATATAATTAAAGTTAAAAGATTTTTAATTGTTATTAAACAATTTGTTATGACTAATTTAGAATTATTTTTTTATATAATTAATTTTTCACTAACAACATTTTATTTATACACCCTATTCTTTTTAAAATATTTATTTTCATTTATAAATACAATTCTTTATTATTTAATAAACCATCTATCATTTTTATACTCTTTTTTAACTTAAAATCTTTTTTCTTAATTCTAAAATAATAACAAATCAATTAAAACATTTATATAAATTTAGTGTTTAATAAAATATTTAAAAAATACTAAAAATTAAAACCTTTTATTTTAAATCTCTCATTTTAAAAATAATAATAAAATTTATTCAAAAAATAATGAATCACCATATAAAATAAAAATAAAAAAATAAATTTTTATACTCACTCTTATAAAAAAATTTCAAATCAAAAATCAATTTAATAATATTAAATAAAGTTTAAAAAATTCAAACTAATATTAAATTATTCATTGAAAAGCATTTTAAAGGTTTAAAAAAGTTAAAAAGATTTTATTTTACTATTATTAAACAAATATATATTATCTTAGAGATTTTTTCTATTATTATTAAGAAGACTATAATTAAAAGAATTAAACAAAAATTAGTACTATTGTTTAGTTTAAAAGTAATTTTTACTAATAATAACTTATTTAATATATACTTAAAAACTTTAGTACTAGATGAAATGATATTAAATAGTTTATTTAATAAAAAACAAACTAATAAATTACTAACTTTTACTCTGCCTAATAAAATAATTATTTTATATAAGCCTAATACATTAAAAAATTAAATTATGATTTATTTTAAAAAAGAAATTAACAATTTGTGATTATAGGAATAAGAAGTGAAAATAAAGAAATTTTAAGTAAAAATATAATAGAATAACAATAATAAAATATTATTTTTAATAATTTTTTAAAACAAGTTAATTTGTTAAGAAAAAAAATTAAAAAAGTCTAAAGTAAAAATTTAGTTAATAAAGTTAAAGAGAAATATAAAAATAAAAAAAATGAAACAAAAAAGTATAAAAGATATAATAGTATTTTTAAAAAATACTTATTAGAACTAATATAAAAAAAAGTACATAAAGAATATTTATATTTACAAAGTTTTATTATAAATATAAATACTTAAAATAAAAAAAATTTTTATTAATCTTCTAATATTTTAAATATTTACAAATATCTCAAATATTAGTTTTAATGCTTATATAAAAAGTTTAAACTTATAAATAAATAATATATAGTCTATAACACAAAAAAAATATATATAAATATTTAAGAAATAAAAGTGTTGTTTATAATATTACAAATTTGGTTTCAAAAATTAAAAAGTTGTAACTTAATTATTTATATAGATTCAATTTATAGGGTTATACATTAAAAAAAAAGTTTCAAATAAATTATATTAAAAAATTATTTTCGAATACAATATTAGACTATTAAATATTATATAATTATTAAACAGTTAAAATATTTAAATAAACTATTTAAACCATTTAAGAAAAGTCTAAGATTTCAAAGATTGATTAATTATAACAAAAATTTTTCTAAGAGTTCAATAAATATTTAATGTAAAAATAATACAGAATTATTTTATATTTTCTTATAATATAAAAATAAAAGATTATACTACTTATTATTTAATAAATCACATATTAGTTTACAATATATTTTCTTAGAATTAAAAAAATTAAATTTGTATATCTTTTAACTTAATTAAAAGAGTATTAGAATATTATTAAAAAATTAAACAAACATAATTTTGATATATTCTTATTGGTTAAGTAAATAATAGTAGAAAATATTGAAGTTAAAAAAAAGAATATATTATTTTATAGTTAAGACTTTATTTTAAAATTAACAAACAAATATAAAAAATATTCATAACTTTAATTATATTTGAAAGCAAATATTATAATAATTAGTTAAACATATTAAATTTTAAGATATTAAAGCTTTTATGTATAAAATGTATAAAATTTATTAATTTAGGTATATCAATTTTAATTTATAATATAAAAATATCTTTCTTCTAATTAAAGATAACTTAAAGTAATTTTTAATATATTTATTTTTAAAAACTTTATTAGAAAAAATTGTAAATATTGTTTTATTATTTTAAGAAAGTTATTTATTGTTATAAGTATTAAAGATTTATCTAATAATAATATAATAAAGCTTCTTAATAGTTTTAATAATACTTTTAGTGTTAGTTTTGAATTAAAATAGTTATTTTGGAGAATTGGTTTTATTTAATAATAAATTGTTAATAAAATAATGTATATAAAATATAGTTTTTATATTTTATCTATATTGATTATAGTTTTTGGATTAAAATTATTATTTAAAAATACAAAATTTATAATAATTATAAACGAAAATATTAATAGATTTAATGAAAAAAAAGATTTAAAAATAAAAATTAGAATAACTAAAATAAATAAATTTAAAAAATACAAAAGAAAAACATTATATTCAAAAAGAATAAAATTTGGTATTTGTTTAGTTAAATGGTTTAATAAATAAAATAAGATTAAACTAATTGAAAAATAGTGGTGATATTTTATAAAGTTATAAAAATATTACAGAAATATTAAAAATAATAATATTTTATATTTAATAAGTAATTATTTTAGTTATTTTTTTAGAATTAATAAAGTAAATAAAGTTTATCTTATAAACTTTAATGAAGCTACTATTTTTGAGATAAAAAATTAATCAAAATTATTAATTTATTTATATTTTAAATCTTATTTACACTTTGATAAGAATTTATTTAAAAAAATAAGATTTTGATATAATAATTATTTTTATTATAAATGTTCTTTTTTTTTTTAAATTATAATAAAACTTCTTTCATATAATTT
Source organism: Willaertia magna (assembly GCA_902984215.1). Taxonomy (NCBI): domain Eukaryota; phylum Heterolobosea; class Eutetramitea; order Acrasida; family Naegleriidae; genus Willaertia; species Willaertia magna. The sequence goes on from CADWAF010002111.1 coordinate 4,116, forward strand.
TAAGAGATAAATCAAGGAAGGTTTATAATAAAATAATTATTTTTTTACTTTTATAACTAATAAACTATGAAAAAAGTTTAAACTTATTAAAGTATTATAAGTTTTATTTTAAAAAATTATAGTTAAAAAGATAATTTAATATTGTATTTTTTTAAAATTATAATTAAGAAATGGATTTAATATTATGTTTTTTCTAAAAGACTACAGTTAAAATAATATTAGATTGATAAGAGTGGAATATTTAATTATAAGATATAAGTAGATTGTTAAATATTAGTATAATTAAGATTGTATTTATATAAATAAAGAAATACAATAAGAATGTTTAGTTAATTGTATATATATATAGTAAATAAATAATTATTTTTATTATAAATATTCTATTTTTTTTTAAACATTTTATATTTTAAATTTAAAATAAAATAATATTTTTTTAATAAAATATTTAAAAAAGATTATAATAAAAAATTTAAAAAAAATAGATTAATAAATATTAACAATAATAAAAATATTATTGTTGCAGTAATAAATTTAAATAATAATTTCTTTTTTTATTATATATAATATATAAAAGCCAAACTATTATTTATTTTAATAAAAAATTATAAATATATTTTTTAATTAAAAGAATTATTATAATTATAATAATAAAAGATATTAAATTATTTATTAAAAAAATTAAATTTAAGAGATTTGATTATGTTAAATAATTTAAAATGTTATCATTTTAAAAAAGTGTTTAATTTATTTATAAAAATAAGTAAATAAGTTTTATTATTTTTTTTAAAATAGCTTATATGTTAATATTATTATAATTTATTTAACAAATTTTTTAATAGAAAGCTTTATTTTTGTTAATTAAAAAAAACTTTTAAATAACAATATTAAAAATTTATTTTGTTACAAAGATATTATAGAAATGAAAATTATGAAAATAAAATTATAAAAAGTAATTCTGTTATATAAAATTATATTTAATAATTCAAATATTAATTTAAATTCAAATAATTTATCTAAATTTATTAAATCATTAAAAAATTAAAAATTATTTAATAAAAAATATTTATTTTTAATGAAAAAAATTATAAAAAAAATACAACTAAATGAAACAGATTTAAAATTAAATATTAAAAATTAAAAAACAAAATTTTAAAATATTTTTATATCCTTTTTTAAATACTTATATTCAACTTATCATATAAACAATATTAAATAAAAATAAAACAAAATCAAACTTTAAACTTTTATAAAAAGTATAACTCTATTTTTTTACTATATCAAAATTATTATTACTGTTTATTTTTTAAAAATTTAATAAATAAATACATGCCTTCCATAATTACATTTTATTTAAAACAATATTAATTACAATAATTAATTATAACAAATAATAAAATACTATTTATTGCATATTTTAGAAATTAAATATTATATTATTTTCTTTAATTTCATTTTTTAATTTGTTTTTGTATAAATAAAAAGGAATAAAAATTAATTTAATATAATTCCATTCAATAACAATATAAAAAACTACTATCTTTAAACGTTATTATTTGTAGTAAAAAAAATTTTAAAATATTGTTTTTTAATATTTTAAAATTATTAACATTATAAATTGTATTATTTTTTTTAATTTTGGTAAGAAGTTTCTATACTGTTTTGGGAGTTTTGTTTTCTTAGGTTGAAGAACTGTACCACAAAGTGCAAACACGTGTATTAATCTTGTTTTTCATAAATAGTTTAATTTAGCTTTATTATATTATCATTGACACCCCAGCAAAAATGAGTTGTAGCTGAAAAATGACTCTTTTAGACTAAGAATAGATGGGTCTGAAAAATTTTTCAGTAATGCACTTTTAGACGTCTGAAAAGCTAAAAAATAAGTTTTTCTAATACCAAATTCAAACATCTGAAAAAAAAAACCTACTTATTACTGAAACACATTTCCTGCCAGCTAATTTTGAGTGGCAGAAAATAGTTTCTGCTGTGAAAAAAAAATAAAAAAAACTACAATCATGTAAATATTATATAATGTAGTTGGTTAAACACATTGTAATAAAAATAAAGGCCAAGCCTGTCACCTCTATAACCACTCTCCCACAACCTCTCAACGCGGTCGAGTTTACAGTTACGTTTACAAAAAGTAGACGAGCTAATTTTAATCTTAAATTCCCTTGTTTTTTTTTAGAGTTTTTTTTGTGGGCTAGATTTGAATTTAAGACTACATGAGTATAGCCCAGACTTTTACTACTGGGCCAGAGTTTCTTTTAATTATTATTCATTTTAGCAGTCAACAAGAAGAAGAGAAAGTATAGTAAAAACAAAAAAAAAATTTATTTAAAAACACAATTTCTATATTTGAATCAGAGAAATCATGATTCAAATATAGAATCACTTACCAAACTCAATAATACATGTACAAATACTTGTGACTCCTTAAATATCTATAATCATTATTTACTCTTAACTTAAATGCAGGATAATAATTATCTAAATGTTTCTTCTTTATAAAGAAAAAGTCTTCTTCACTAATATCTCTTTCTATATCGTCCAAATTCCTCTTATATCTCTATCTTAATTCCATATCGTCTCTATATTTTACACAAATAATAAAAGTTGACTCTTCCTTAAAAATTAAATATTTTTCTTCATCATTAATATTTATAATTATATCCTTCATTAATTTAAGTTTGAAATTATTTATAACTATGTACTTTTTCTTGTTAAATTTTGCTTCCAACTTATTTCTATAAAAACAAACTAAATCAAAATAAAAACAACAATATTCCAAACTATTATTACAAATAAAAGTCTTAGTTAAAGAACTGTTAAATCCTTCAAATACAAAAGTGGTATTTAAAGATATACAACCAAATAAGTAAGTAGATAATGCTAATTCAGATATCACATGTAAATTAGGGCTATAATCTTTGTCATCAATAAATAATTTCTTTAAATACACACAAATATCATTTTCAATGTCATCAATTTTTATAATATCAACATTTTCATAAAGTAAATCTAATAATTTAATAAAAGTAATTAAATTATTATATAATTCATTTTCTATAGAAGTAAATTCTAATAAATAAAAGTAATAGTGCATTATTATATAAGCCTCAATACCTTTTAGTTTTCCTCCTGTTTCTATAATACTATGTGGTTGTTTTTTCAAAAAGGATAGCCAATGTTGCTGCAATAAAAGAGCATCAAATTCTTCTAAAACCTTATTATCCAATAAGGTTATAATCTTATAGAAGATTCTTTCATAGAGATAATGTATTGTGTCGTAAGTATTTATTTGATGAAGATAAAGTTTTTTGTCTCTTTGTGTCCAATGGTAAAATGGAAATATGTTTTTAATATTTATATCATTAAAAGTTTCATCTTTACCATATTTTACATAAATATCATCATAATCCTTTTCTATTCTTCTTTCATTTGTTACAGCAACTCCATTCTTAACAGTTATTGGATAAACTGTCCTTCTGGGCTTTCTTTTCTTGGTACTATTAGAATTATCAGTAGGTGGTTTTAAAGCTTTATATTTAACTTTTGTTATTTTGCATAAGTGACAAAATGAGTATCCTTTCGACTTTATGTAAATAGCTTTTGATCTTGCTGGAAGGTCACACACTACTTTGTGTAGTAATAATTTTATGTGTATTATCTCATTTTTACTTGCTAAATAAAATCCTTTTTTCTCTAAATTGTCAATATCTTTTCTTAATACCTCATAAACTATATCCATCTCATTTTTCTCTGGAGTACATGGAAATACAGCGAATAGAAAACAATTTTCTAATTGTTTCCTCTTAGCAGGACTAAATTCATTAATTGTAATAAATAGTGGATAAAAATTCATTATACTCTTTTTGAACGGTAAAATTCCATCAACATTCATTATAAAAGAATATGTATAATTATTGAATTTTGTAAAATTATGAATATAAGTAAAATAATTATAACTATCATAAATATCATTTATCTTCAAACTATCGCTGTTTTTATAAAAATCTTTATAATAATTAATATCTCTAATAAAATCCTTATAAAAATTAAATTTGATTTCAAATTAAGATGTCAATAGCCGATAATAGAAATAATTATCAAACCTTTTGTTACAATCACATATTGCATTACTAGAAACATTTTGATTTTCAAAAGAATAATGTTTACACTCTTTACAATAAAATATTCTTTGTTGTTTTTGTATTCCGTGAAATTATGAAAATGTTTCAAAATTCAATAAATATACTAAATCTAATATATCTTTACCATTAACTGTTTGTGTTGCGAAATTATTTAAAATTAAATTTTTAAATAATTCAAAGAGTTGTTTAATATTTATTTTAGAGCTTCTAGACTCTAAAATGTATATTGCTATTCGTTCAATAAAATTTTCAACATTAATAGATATATTTTTATCTATAAAACCTGTACTAGAATGAGATAAAACCGAAAATAAATCAGAATTTTGATCATTAATATCATTATAATAATTTAATAAACTATCTTCTTCAGAATCAAAAGAGCTTTCGTTTTCTTTGTAAAAATTATTATCTCTTTGATATTCTAAATAATTAATTTCTTCTTCTAATTTTCTTTTCAATTCTGAATGTTCGGAATCAAGTTCTTTTTGTTGTTGTTCAAAACCACCAATATCTTCATGTTCTTTTGATTGATCAAGTTCTTCTTGTTGTTGTTCAAAACCATCAATGTATTCATTTTCTTCTTTTGTTTGTTCAATTGTGTCTTTAGCAGGAAAACCTTGCTGAAGATTGTTGTTTCGCTGACATTCTATTAGATTCAATAGATTCTTGAATACCCTTCTTTCATTAGGCATTTTTTTTAATCAAATAAAAATAAATTTTTTTTTAACAGATTTTTTTATTCAATTTCCCTATAGGATTAAAATCCCTACATAGTACCTTATATATAAAGCTAAGGTGCTAAATAAAGGCGCGCACATCAATTATTTAAATTTGAGCGCGAAAAAAAAAATTAATAATTTAAAATTAAAAAAAATAACTCAACATGAACAATAACCATACGTCTGTTAATTCTTCTAATAACAGATCATCCACAAGTGCTTCCAATAACGGTTTTAGATTTAATGTTAATGAAACATCTGTTAGTAACAATAGAAATAGTCAAACATTTGGTTTCAACAATACCTGTAAAAATTAAAGAACATTATCTACTAGTACCGGAACAACAAGAAACAATCAAACAACATATGGTGCTTCTAACAATAACCGTAGAAACAATCAAACAAATGATTCTAATAACCCAAGTGTTTATAATAGTTCCATTAATTCTTTGAATAACAAATCATCAACAAGTGCTTCTAATAACCGTTTTACGGCCAATCAAACAACATCATCTACTAATCAAGCAATTAATACTTCATCTAATAGAAACAGCTTTAGTTATACTAGTAGAATGCCAATGTCTAGAAGGCAACATTGGAAAAATACATTACCTCTTTATAATCACATTAGAAGAACAAAATATCCATCACGCTCAAGAACTAATGCTTCTTTCAACAACAGTTTTAATTACAATAGTGGTTCTTCAAACACCAATAAATTGAAAAGATCAATTGGTGATTCTTCAAACACCAATCAATTGAAAAGAACAAAATATCCATCACGCTCAAGAACTGATGCTTCTCTTAACAACAGTTTTAATTACAATAGTGGTTCTTCAAACACGAATCAATCGATTAAAAGAGTTAAAAAAAGTTTTGAATTTTATAAAGCATCACAGTTTAATATTAATACATAAAATAATTTAATTCTTAATGGTGACGTTACAACTGTTGATTATACATTCAAACTTGGTCCTTTTGGTCACAATAATTTCAGTGAATATTTTAAAGGTATATTATCAAAAGAGGTACTACAGAAACAACAGATAAACGTAAATGATTTAACTACTTACTGTGGTCAGAATGTGATTTTAAAAGATCAAAAAAAAGTTTTTTATTTTAGAATGAACAATAATAAATTTGTAAAATGGGTAGAAAAGCCAAAGAAACCTTATTATAAAAGACCAATGTATCAATTACCAACAGATTTATTAGGAGGAAATACAACATATTCAAAATCAAAGGATTTACATAATTATTATAATGATGTAAATAAGATTTTGAGATGATACCTCAACCGAACGATCAATAGATTTTTTGAACAGAAAAATTTTGATTTTTTGTATGACGTATTTAATCAACTTTATAGATTCCAACCAAAATTTGTTAAAAGCTTTCCTTAAAAAGCTCACGAACTTTTTAAATTACTCCGTATTAGAAACTTTAGAATGGTTTGTGACAGTGAAACACCTGATGCTTTCTTTGTTGCTGCAACAAATTATCAATATCAATTAGACAACTTAGCTACTAGGCTAATGATTAATGTACTTAAAGATATTAATCTAAGAAAACAGACAAAGTTCTTTAATTTGGATGTTTACAGACCTATAATTATATTTAAAACAAAGCTTTTCAGAAGCAACAACAACAAACCATTAGTTGAAAAGACAAGAAACTATCTTTATTTTAGATTGTTAAATTGTTTAATATTTAGAAATAGATTTATTATTGATTTATCTAAAACATATGAAGATTTTGTAAACACTTTGAAAGAAAATATCAAAACTCAGGGATTTCAAGATTTTAAATTTGTATTACCTGATATTTTGGGCTCCTATATCGTTATAAGAGGTTTTAATCTTAGGAAAAGAATTCAAACAGAGTATATGGAAAAAAGTGAATTTTTAGAGTTTATTAAGAATATTTTATGTATTGATTTATACAGTAATTTATCAGTTCTTATGTCAATGGTAAATTCAAAGAAAAAAGAATCAAACATTAGATTTAGTGTTGACTATAGTCATGATTCTGAATATAGTATTATTGAAGTTCCTGTCTTTGATGAAAAAAAGCTGTATGACTGTAATGAACTTTATTAGTTATTAAAGGCGAGTACAATGAAGAACCTTGCAGTTCTAAGTTATCTCTTGTTTGTTGGACATGTGTTGAACTTCTTGTGAGATATAATAATTTAGTAACAAATTTCAAAGATTACGTTTATACTCATTTTTTCCTCTATTACTTGTATAGTAAAGAATATTATGATAAATACTATGAATTCTTTAAGAGTATTGTACAAGATCAGTTCAGTAGATTAGTTAATTGTGAAGCTTTTTATGATATAGATATCTGTTTTCAATAAAATTGTAAGTATTCCTTCCAATTAACTACACCTTTAAAACTTTGTGTTAAAAAATGAATAAACAAGATATCGAACTAAAAAAAAGTATTAGAGTAAGAAAACCAATGGTTAGCCAATCTGAAAAGAGATTAGAAGAAATTGAACAGCAAAGATTAGCTAAGAAGTTGTTAAAGGAAAAGCAAGATGAACAACAAGTAGAAACTGATTATTCTTCTTCCGCTTCAGAAGAAGATTCTTTATTTGCAAGAAAGAAAAGAAAGAAAACAACAAGTGAAAAACAAATTATTCCAAGTGTTTTATTAGATGAAAAACCAATAGTTATTGATGAAACTAATGATAGTTTAGATAAAACTCCAAAAGTGTTGATTGAAAGTAGTAATCATTTACCAATAAAAACTAAAACAACATTGACATTCGCAAAAAAGAAATTAATACCTACCAAATAATTGACTGCTGCAACTAAACCTAATGAAGAAAAACAAAAATCAGAAACAAATGAAACCCAAAAAGAAAGTGAAGATGGTCAAGAAGAAGATGATGAAGTTTAAGATTTTTCTGAACTTATTTCAAATGAAAATGTAAAAAACAGAATAAGAATTAAATTGAATGCGTTTAAAGATAAAGTTGTAACAAAAGTAGAAACAACGTTTTTATTTCAAGTACTTAGCAAAAACATTGAAGAATTGTACAATAATGTACAATCATTTTATAAGTTTTTGATTGAAATTAAACAAAAGAAAAAAAATAAATTTGAACTAAAGGCAGTAAATTGAATTAAAGTTATTTGTTACATTTTTAATTATCTTAGAATCAAGAAGAAAGAAAGTTACCTAAGTTGTATTAGCAATATTAAGACCTCGGATTTAAATAATTATATTAAATCCTTAAAAGATGAACAATTATCAATTTGGATTGTTACAATGAAAAAGTTTATTGGAATATTAATTTTAATTAAATTTTTCAAATCAAATGAAATATTAAACATGTTGAACACTTCAAAAATAGAAGTAGATGATGAAGTTTCAATTTCAATTAATATTAAGGGACAGAAATTTGATGAGGTAACAAAAGAAATATTTCTTAATTACTTCGAAGAAGGAAAAAGAGATTTATTGTTTGGTAGTTATGTTATTGGAAAGGGTAAAGTATTATCTATTGAAGAAGAAGGAAAATGCACTGTAGGAAATATTACTTACAATCACAAGTTAGACCAAGTAATTGAACTCAAGCTTGGTAAAAAAGAGCTATCATTTAATTGTAGCTCTTTATTTAAGTACAATAACATATTAAACAATAAGACAAAGAACAAAAGCACAACAACAACAAAGAAACCTGCTAAAACAACAAAGAAATCTGCTGAAAAAAGAAAGTACCCAATTTTTAGATAACAAAGTTTAGTTTGTATTCCATCATCCTCAAAAAAAAGGCTTCCATCTTCTATTGCTTCTATATTACCCCAAGTATTACCTTCTTCTTTAAAAAATAATTCAAAAACAAATATGTCAAAAGAACTACCTTTATCAACTTCTTTTGGAAAAGACAATTCTTTAATGTTTTTTTTAGAATTAGATAATTTAGATGACACTTTTACTTTAGAAAGAGATAGTGATTTATTAGATGTAGCTGCATTCTATAAAAAGAAATGTACTTTATTAGAAACCAAGTACAAGGAATGTATTGAAATAATTAATAATTGTAATAGATTGTGGACTAATATTAAAGATTGGGAACTCTCAAGTAAAAGATTACTAAAGAAAAACTTTGAACGGTTGGATTATTACAAAGTGAGAGAATATTCTAATTTCTATCACAAATTTGAGAGTGGAAGAGTTTTAAGCCTTAGTGACACGGATTTAAAGCTTTTATTTGAGAAGAAGCATTACAAAAGATGTATATTTATCGCCTGTCGTTTATTTAACAAGCAATTTAATACATGTGAAGATTTATAGAACGGATTAAATTATGACCAAAAGTTTGAAATGTTTACCATTTGTTTCAAACTTGAAATAATGGAAGCAGAAAGCAAAAATAAGACATTTAATAAGCTTTCAATGATATATGTTGCTAATTGTAGAAAGAACTTATTACAAAAGGTTGAATATGACAAGAAAAAAGAAGAAGCTTTAAAAGCTCAAAGATTATAAAAACGTGGAATTGCGAAGAATTTAGAGAAACAAGATGATAAGAAAAAGGAAGAGGAAGAGGACTTTAAAGATGAGTAACCTATCACTTTTTTATTGCTTTAAAATTTGTATATAATTTGTTTATACAAATTGTGGTTTGGGTTTTTGGTGCTTTGTAGGACATTGTGTTTTTTTTCACGAGTTTTTGGGACATTGTGTTTTTTTTCACAGGTTTTTAGGACATTGTGTTTTTTTTCTTAATAAATTTTTTCAGACGTCTGAAAATTTTTCTGCCTACTAGGATTCAGTTTTCTGAAAAAATTCTTAAGACGGTTTTTAGTTTGCCGGGCTCCTAAATGTTTATTTAATTTTTTAGAATTTCGTCTAAACAGCTTAAAAAGCTCCCCTTGTGCTAGTTAATCCATCAAATTATTTATTGTGTTTTGCTTTTAGATATTTTCTGGGTCTTCCCCTTCTTTTCTTTATTTTCATTGCCTCCAATTGTTGTTGCATTTCTTGTGGTGTGTGTAAAATAAATAATTGTTGAACATTGTTGTTGTTCTTATAATTTTCACTTTTAAAGACAAACTCATGTGGTTGAAGTGAAATTCCTCTTTTTGACTTTTTTGGTTGTGACTTTAAAGGAGAATCAGGAAATGTTTCTGTAACTGTTGTACTTGAAGAAATTGATTCTCTTTTTCTCTTGTTATAATAATTAATATTATTATTATTAACAACTACTTGATGGTTTTCAGTTTTGTTGTTAAATAATTCTTCATCGTTAATAAATTGTGGTTGACAACAAACAGTTGATGTCAATGAATTGGTATAATTGTTTTTACAACAATTAATACTAAGTTGACTGAGAGAATGAGGTAAAGGTTGTGATGAATTGTAGTTATTGTTTGTTAAATTGTTATTTGTTGCGGTCACTGTATTTTCTGAATGAGTTTCTTGAATTGGTTCCTTAAAAGAAATTGGTTCTGTAAAAAACAAATTTTCTTCGTCAAATGAAATATCTAATAATTCTTGTAATAAATCATCTTTGTTGCTTTCTTCATTTAAATCTTTTATCGTTTGATTGTTTAGTGGCTCTAATTGTTGTTGTTGTGTTTGCAAAATAGTAGATTGTTCTTCATCTTGTAATTGTTGTGAAATGCTCAATAATTGTTCAGAACTATAAAGATGTGTCAACAACATCAACATTGAAACTAATACTTCATTATTATTGCTTTCAATAACCATTTCTATTAGTTCTTTTTTTTTTTAATGAGAGCAAAAACATTAATACTTTTTGGAAACAATCAAAAGTAATCATTCATTAAATCAACGAGACACAAACAATTCAATATCAACAATTATATCAATGGGTTGTTTTATTTAGATGATCTAATCTTTAAAAGAATTGGATGTTATTATCCATTAAAAGAGAAAACTCTGCTTCATTATAACTCCATTAAATAAAAAGCGAGTCTTAAAAAGGAAAAGATTTTCCACCAAAATCCTTCGAGGCAAGTGAGGGAATAAAGGGCTTGGGATGCATTTATTATTTTTCTAGACGATGCATTATGATGTGACAATAGTGTTATAGGGCTGGTAATTGATTTTAAAAAGGTAAATATTTTAACAAATACTCTTAGTGATATGATTCACCCAATCTTAACATATGAAATGACGGTTGTATTTATTTAGCAAGTAGTCCTCTTACTTCTTTATTTGTAAGCTTTTGTAATAGTTTACATCATGCATTTAATAAAGTCATTCATGAACTACTCTGCTTTTGATGTGTTAAATATTGAAAGACATTGTTATAACCACCAGTGGTTGTAGTTGCTGTTAATTAATTATTAGGAAAGGAGAATACTTTATTCAAGCATTAATGATATCATTTTGTACAGGATTGTTGTTATCATTTTCTTGTTGTTGATTATCTTCATTTAATATTCCATCTAATAAACTAATCCATTCCTTTTCATCTTCTAATATTTCTTCTGTTTCTTCTGATAATGATGCTACTGGATGTCCATCATTATTTGATGATTTTATAGAACAAATATCATCATGATGCAAAAATTCCTCATTATTATTACTTTCAAAAGAAACTTGTTGTTCTGGTTGCAAAATTGTTAAAAATCCCAGTTGTTGTGTCTTATTATTAGTTGCTGTGGTTGATTGTAAACTTGCTGGCTTTCCATCAACTGATTGAACTGCTGGTGTTGATGCATTATGTTGTTGATTATTATTATAATAGTGACAGGTCCTTGTCGTTGAAGTTGAACTAGTTGTAGATGGTGAAGGAGTGCTTGTAGATGATGTAGATACAATCCCTTCAGGAGAACTATTATTTGCCATCATACATTTAGTTGATATCGTTCTTTGAATTTGTTCATTCGTTGACGATATTAAAGGATTACTGCCATTATTATTCATATTCATCATGGCCGACAATAATTGTTGTTGTTGTTGACTATTATTATTATTACAGTAATTAGCACCATTGGTAACTAACATATTAACAAATTGTTGTTGCGTTTCATTAGGTAACATACTTAATAATAAAAGTAATGCTTGATGAGGATTAAATTCATTATTACCACCAACATTAGTTGCATTGTTGTTATTATTATTATTTGTAAATGTACCACTTCCCATCGTTGATGATAAATTAGGAGAAACATTATTTGTTGGTGAAGAAGAAGAACTATTAGCAGAATTAAGTAAGGATTGCAAAGCACTCAATTGTTCATTTGTGGTTATATTCTCATCATTATTACCAACCATATTATTACCATTATTTAAAATTGGCGTAAAGGAACGATTATTGTTTTTACCTTCATGTGGTGGATGTTGTTGTTTATCTAACATATTAGTTGCAGCTGCAATATTAAATTGAGGATAACTATTTGCAAACTGTAAAAAGCCTGTTGTGGTATTGTTATCATTAATACCACCACCATTATTATGATTTGTCATTAAATGTGATTGTTGCGTTAAATGTAAATGATCACCAAACATCATTGTTAAACCACTTGTGGTTGTCTCATTATAGGGCGATAAGGAATTATTATTGTTGCGTGGAGAACCACAATTCATATTATTATTAGAAGACATTTCATCAACAACAACATTATGAAACATAGTTTGATCATTGTCATCACCATCCAACAATAATTGTTGTAAATTATTTGTATTTGTACCACTATTAGCAGTTGTAGTTGTAGAATTGGCTACAGTAGCTGCAGGAATATGCTGTTCTTCTTTCTTATTATATAAATCTCTTCCTCTATTGTTATTAAAAGATCTACCCACTTCATTAAATGTAGAAGAATAATCAACAAATGAAACAACACTTGGTCTTCTCTTTTTCACTTGTTGTTGTTGATTCTTATCTTCCATTTTATCAGCCTTATCATTCTCTTCCTTTTGATGTTTCTTATTATTAAAATTGCTGTTACCTCCTCTACTTCCTCCAAAAGTAGTAGGTGATGAAGTAGATGATGATGCATTAGATATCACTGATTTTCTTCTTTCCTTAGATAATGCTGTAATACTCTTCCTTTCTAAATTATTATTACAGTTGCTATTTTCATTATTATTGTTATTGTTAACTTTAGGAAAAGTAAAATCGGCCATAAACGAATAAGCAGATGGCAAACCTTGTTGACCAACAGTATTGGTTGCAGTTGTAGGTGGTGAAAAACTTGAAGCACTTGTTGGGGTACTTCCTGAATTATTATTATTAATGCAATTATTAAATCCAATTATTGTATTATTATTCATCATATTAGAAGATGGTCCATTATTATTGTTATTATTAGTACTTAAATTTGAATAATTACTAGTGGTACTTGCAATTGAATATCTTCTTCTATTATTATTTCTAGTTTTAAAGTGATGTTGTTGTTGTAATTCAAAATCTTTACCAATTGGTTTTTGTAATTGATAATATTGTTGTTGTTGTTTACTTGGCGTAACTGGAGAATTATTACCAATAGCACTACCTATAATATTACTGGAATTTGCAGATAACAAATTATTAGTTGTCGTTGCATTATTACTGACAGTGTTATTATTAATCGTATTATTAGTTGATGGCAATAACATTGATGAGGACATGTTGTTTGGAATATTTACAGTATTGTTATTATTAGTATTTACATGGGAGGTTAATTTTTGTTGTTGTTGATGTGAATTATTATTAGCATTTACTCCAGGAAAGAAAAAGAAATTTGAAGTAAATGATGAATTATTTCTAAATCTCTTATTTACTTTCTTTTGGCTTCTTTTTCTTCCTTGTATACTATCTCTTGTATTTTCTTCAACTTCTCTTGTCATATCAACAAATTTTATACCACTATTATTATTGTTAGGTATAGTTTGTGGCGTAGTTATTGTTGTTGGTGACATTAAAGATGAAGAATTGGAAGAATGATCACCTTCTTGACTATTAGTACCTGAAATCATTTCTCTAAAATGTGTGCGTTATTAGTATTTTAAAAATGAAATTTTTTTGTTAAATCGTTTCTCTAAATGTGTTAATAATTTCGATTCAAAGTGTTTTAATTCAAAGTGGGACTGAGGATATGAGTAGAGGGGTTAATGATGATTATTAAAATGATTGTTGTTTTTTTTTTAACTATTAAGTATTGATGAGCATATAAACTTAAGTTGACTTCTGTAAAGTGGATAACGTAGATTTTTTAAACGTTTACTTGTGTTGAGTATTTTTAAATTGAATGAAGTAACTTTTTTATACTGAAAGATCATTATCTTTTCAAAATTTGTAGAGCTTAGAATTAATGACTCCAATTCGAAACCTTCTTCTTTTTCGTTTGAATCTCAAATTCACGAGATTGTTATTATTAGAAAGAATAAAGGAGGAGTACCTTAATGAAATATGATACAAAAAGGTTATAGCATTCATAAAGCCTTTTCTTCAAGCCTTCTTGTTTTTAAAGCTTATCCACCAGAGTACTGCAAGTAGCTATCAAGTGGAGAAATCCTTTAGCCTGTAATATCTACTGTATCTACAGCATTAACTACAGTAGCTATAGCATCTTCAATGAAAAGCAAAAAGGATATCCCGAGGAATTGTTTTTAGATGATATGTTTGAAAAGATTTTTTGGCACGGAAAGAACATTAATTTAGATAATGAAGAAGGCTGAAAAGGGATAACTATTTTGAAATTTAATCAATCGTAAAACGTTAAATGAGGTTTTCAATTAAAGTGATAAAGTAATTATCTATTTTCAAATTGTTTGAAAAAAGTTTTGTTTTCCAATAAAATCATTGTTTTACTTGAAAATCATAAAGGTACTTAAAAGTTTTTCTTTTTTATTTTTAAAGTATATAGTAATAGTAAATATATTAGAATTTAAATAACTATCCATAATCCATTCCTATGTCATTAGGCTTCCTTTAAGTATTATATTAAAAAATAAAATTCAAGAAATCATCTATTCATCTTGTTGGCATCATTTTTTTCGTTGAATTTCAAATGCGCCAATCCATTGCAATGGATTGAACACTGCACAAAAAGTGAATTCAAATCTAGTCTTTTGTTAGAATATTATCACAGCAATCGCACAAGACAACAAACAACTAAAAAAGATATTTATAAATGCATCAACAAAAACTCATTATATTTTTACAAATAATATAGGCCGTAAAAGTACCGGGGTTATTCTGTATTAATAATTTTTCTTTTCGGCCATTTAAATTAAAAAATCCCTTTTGTAAAGGAAAGATCAAGAAGAAAAACTTACGTTTTAAATAATAAAATGAGTCAACAAGGCTATAATAATGGTTTGTTGTTAAGTGGTGCTACCACTACTACTTCAAAGGATGAAAATCAAGAAGAAAAGAAGAAAAATACATTAACTATTACTGATAATAGAACTGGTAAAACATTTGAAATTCCTATTGAAGATGGTAGTTTTGTTAATTCAAGTCACTTTAAACAAATGCTTATCAATGAAAATGATAAATCAGGTATCATGTAAGTACATAACAAGCCTTCCAAAGTATTTTATAATAAGTCTGAATTAAATTTTAATAGGTGTTTTGATCCTTCTTTAATGAATACCGCAGTAGCCGAAAGTAAAATTACTTTTATTGATGGTGAGAAGGGAGAACTTCGTTACAGAGGTTATGACATTGAAGAACTTGCTGAAAAGTCTTCCTTCTTAGAAGTTGCTTACTTATTAATCTATGGTGAATTACCAACCCAATCCCAATTCCAAGATTGGAACAGTAAGGTATGTTATTCATTATTATATGATCTTCCCTAGTTGACTAAAACTTTATCTTCTCAACTGTTACCTTTAAACCTGCTTACAACCTTATAACCTTAACATTAGATTATGACCCATACTTTTATTCACGAAAATTTAGTTAGCATGTTAAAAACCTTCCGTTATGATGCTCATCCTATGGGAATTTTAGTTTCTTCAATCTCAGCACTTGGTACTTTCTATTCTGAGGCTAACCCTGCTTTAGCTGGTACTGATATCTATAAAGATGAAAATATTAGAAATAAACAAATCTTTAGACTTTTAGGTAAAGTACCAACAATTGCAGCTTGTGCTTATAGACATAGAATTGGTAGGCCTTATAATAATCCTGTGAATCATTTAAGTTATACTGAGAATTTCTTATATATGCTTGATAGATTATCTGAACCAAATTATAAACCTCATCCTAGATTAGCTAGAGCCTTAGATGTATTGTTTATTTTACATGCAGATCATGAACTTAATTGTTCAGTAAGTAGTTTTGATATTATAATTATTGTTTTTTACTAATAATTTACAATTAAGACTGCAACCATGAGACATGTAGGTTCTTCATTAGTTGACCCTTATACAGCAGTATCAGCCTCAGCTGCAGCATTATATGGCCCATTACATGGTGGTATGTTTTAATTTATTTCTATTAACTAACAACAATTTAGGGGCAAATGAAGGAGTCTTAAATATGTTATTACAAATTGGAAAACCAGAAAATGTTGATAAATTCTTGGAAGATGTGAAAAATAAAAAGTGTAAATTAATGGGCTTTGGTCACAGAGTTTATAAAAATTATGATCCAAGAGCAAAGATTTTAAAGAAGGTAGCTGAAGAAGTTTTTCAACTTTGTGGTAAGAGTCACTTATGGGCAGTTGCTGTTGAATTAGAAAAGAAAGCACTACAAGATAATTACTTTGTTTCACGTAGATTATTCCCTAATATCGATTACTACACTGGATTAATTTATCAAGCTATGGGATTCCCAGTTGATATGTTCCCTGTATTATTTACTATTCCTAGAGTTTGTGGTTGGTTAGCTCATTGGAGAGAAATGATTTTAGATCCAAACCTAAAGATTTTCAGACCAAGACAAAAGTATACTGGTTCTGATCTAAGAACTTATGTTCCAATGGAGCAAAGAGAACCTGAATCACCTTACATTAATGTTTATTATTCATCACATTCTGTAAGAAGACTTTTAACAGAAGAATATTGGGAAAAACAAAAGGGAGATGAGTTCGATATTGAATTTGAAAAACAAGCTTCACGAATCAATAACTTAGAAATTAATGATTAAGCAGATCTGTTTTAACACGAATCATTAAGTTTTGTAAAATAATTATATTATTGTACTTTTTACTTTAATAAAACATTGTAATGATAAACACATAAAAGTGATAAGTGATTACATAAAAAGCGCTCGAAATCAAATTGTTTCAGGCAAAAAAACAACCCGGCCAAGCTGTCAGAAATCAAACATTCCAAATCACAGCAAAAAAAATCATAATGGCATCCACCAACACCAACGGTTCTGGTTCTTCCATTATTCATCATTTGATCCAACCAGTAGACCAACAAAACCAAAGCAATAAATACTATAATAGCAATGTATTTGCTCATCATAAAATTATAACACCACAACAACATTTTCAAGTGAACCAAAATAATAATACTAGCAATCCGATTGTTTTACAGCATGAAGTGAATAGAAGAGCAGTTTTTAATTACGGTAACTATCAACCAGGTAAACTACCAGTTAATTCACACCAACAACAAGAAATGAAGTCCAATATTTCCCAAAAATCACTTCCTGTTCCTCCACCAAAAACGTCATCAACAACTAGCTCAACAAATCACCAAGTCAAATCAACGTCATCTAATAATAACAACAGTAATGGCAATAATAGACAATGTGAAAACCCAAAATGCAGAACAACAGAAACACCTTTAGTAAGTATTTCATAATATTTAACACCTTTTCTAACATTCAATGAAATTGTATGAAATAGTGGTAAGTTTTGTTAAGCTTAAAAAAAAATTATTCCAATAACAATTTTCTTCTTATTATTTTCACTTAACCATACTTTAGGAGAAAAGGTTATTATAATGAATATGGAAGAAGAGTTACGCTATGTAATGCATGTGGTTTGCATTGGAGAAAAGGACACTTCTGTAAGTTTTGTAATGAAATTTATAGAGATGTTTACGAATTAGAATCTCCAGAACCTTGGATCTATTGTGTTAAATGCCAAACGTGGGTTCATAAAGTAAGTACTTTTAAGACCTTCTTAACAAGCCTTTGTTCTTCTACTTCTTCATCCCTGACACTAACATTCAATAATGAACCCTATATTCTCCAAAAATTTCGGCGCTTTTTTTTTCAAATTTACAAATTTTATTTTTGACTAGAAATGCGCCATCAAGAAAGGCTTGGTATCACCAAATGCAAGTACTTTTATTAAGCAATATACGTGTGATGAATGTACTCAAGAATTAGGTAATATGAACAATAGCAATAAGCTAGATAATAATAATGGTATGAACGGTAATAATAATAATAACAAGAATGCAGTGTTTGATAATCATTCAGTAATAAGTAAGGGTAGTAGTGGTACTAATACGGCAGTTAGTTTTAAGCCTACAATAATAAATAAGAACTTAACAGCAAATAATCATCATACGGTTATTAATAATGGAATTAAGTTAAGAAATGATGATGATAGAATGATAATAGATGAAGATGATGATAACGAAGTGCATGAATCTTGCGTAAAGCCTTCCTCACTTCTTTTCAACAGTAATAATAATAACAATAATGGTAGTTCAACAAGATATATTACTGCCTTCCCAGTAAGAAGTAATAACAATAGCAATAACAATCAAATGATAAGCTCACCATCTTTATCTAATAGATCTAATGCTACCACAACTACTACTGCAACTAACTTATCCTCCTCTACTGCTACTACTACTTTTAATAACTACCCGAACAGTAACAATAATCATATTGCTACTAATGCTAACTTTATTCGTCCATTATCAGTTCAAAATCAACCAACACAACCTATTTATAAAATTCCTAATAGACCATTTACATTACAAGGTACTTCTCATTCATTAATTAAAAGACATAATGAAAGTTTTTATAATAATCATCAAACAACAACAACTTCAACTTCACCACCAGGCGATTTAAGATTAAAACCAATTGAAGAATTTAATGATAATATGGAAATATCAAAGAATACAAAATTACCATCTTTTAATCAATTATTTAAAAAGTTTTAATAATAAAAATTTTATATATTACTATTAAGGTTTAACCTATAGGTTAAATTAAAAATTTAAAAATTTTATACATTTAAAATTTGGAAGAAAAGAAAACTGAGCTATTCAAACATTTAGAACTGTCTTAAAAAGTAAAACTGAAACGTTAACGTAAAGCGAATGCGCCAAAAATTGCCTTTTAAATTTTTTATAATTTTTAATAAATTTACTATTTTTCTATTTATAAAAACAAATAACTCTTTCCAACCAGAAAACACGTTAACCTTGATATCAAAGCCTTTCATTCTTAGTTACTAACTGCTAACATTCTTTAAAAATCTTATTTTCCTTTCTTTTTACTCCCTTCTCTCCTTAGATCTAACCCTATCAGATCTTTAATAGAATCCAACAATCAAACAAATAGACAGCAGAAATACTCCCTCTTTAGCTTTTGATACTAATAAACACAAAAAAAGTAAGAAGATCAGTCTTTCCTGGAATAACACAAATATCAACAAAAAAAAAAGATTCACTGCATATACCAGCCATTACTTTAGCGAAAACAACGTTGTTTGAATTCACAACCATCCACTTAAAAGATCTTTAAAAAAAACAGAATCCATTTTGGTTCCGTGCAGTTTATTAGTTTTTATTTAATTTTGCGTTAAAGCTAGCTTTACAAGGGGAAATAGTTAATTTTCCAGACTAGAATTCGAAAACATCTTTTTATCAATTAAAAAATGCATGTTAATCACCCACAACAGTCAACAACAATGCCTCAGGGCCTTTTAGCAAACAATGATAATAACAACGCTGCTACTATTAGTAACGCGAATAGTCAACAACCATTTGTTAATAATCAAGCTTTTCAACAATTTTTATTTAACCAAATGCATCAACAACAAAATAATAATAATAATAATTTAAATAATAATAGTCCAAATAATAATCATATGATTGTTACAAACAATAATAATATACCAAATAATTTGTCCAATCTGTACGGTAATACCACAAAAACGTCCCCAATCAATGTAAATAATAATAGAAATAATAATTTTTCAAAACCTAACAATAATTCATTGTTATCATCATCGGTAATGTCAACAATGAATACAATGAATAATAGCACACCCGAGATGATGGTTAGTTTAGTGAAAGAGGTAAGTAGTAAGAAAATGAAATTTTATGTTCAATACCGTATTTGTACATTTGTGATGTCACCTTTCTTAACCAATTTTTCACTAATTTTTATTTCTTTGATTCTCTGAATATTCAATTATTATTTATGGTTTTTAAAATATTTTTTGCACAATTTGTTTGATTTGCTTTGTTGTGTGTATTTGATTCGATTAGATTAAAAGGTTAATTGAAAGTTGTATGACAGAATATAAAACGAAAGAAGAAACAGTTCAATGGGTTTGTGAATATTTACGAAATAGTCAACCACTTCCAATTACTGAAAATTATATTGCTGAAAGTAAGTTTTAAATATTTAAACCATTTAAATTATATTTAAATTATTTCATTTAGTGTGGGATGTTTTAGCAAATCAAAATCCAGATTTTTTTAGAATGTATCAAATACGATTAGTTTTAAAACAACAAATTACAATGATGAATGAATTAACTTTACAACAATGTAAATTAATGGAAAATGCTGGAATAATTGAACCAGTAATTTTAAGTAACAATATTAATTATCAATCAAATAATATGAACACGATAAATAATAATGCAATGAATAACACTTTATTAAATAATAATAATATTGCACCAAAGAAAATTACGCAGCAATCACAGCAACAAATACAACAACAACAAAGACAATCGCCAGTATTATCTTCAGTATCATCAATGATGATTAATTCACCGCAACAACAACAACAACAGGTTCCTTTAGTACAGAATAATATCAATAATAATAGTTTGAATACTGGTAATGTGAATACAAATAATATGATGGGATTGAGACAAATGTCTTCATTACAAAAAGAATCATGTAAAAATCATATTACTGTTAGTAATAATAATTCTAATAATTCAACAGCTACAGCTATCGGTACAGGTATAAATACAGGAATGACAACAGCTACTAATACTATGAATAATAACAATAATAGGACGTCTCCAACAATGTCACGTTTTTCACAACAACAATCATCTCATTTTATACAACCGCAATCACAACCACAAAACTTTTATGGAAATATGATGAATACAAATAATACTGTCAATACTGGTAATAATGCAATGAATAATAATAATTTATTAAATAATAATATGAATGCTATTGGCGGTAATAATATAAATCCAGCATTATTAAATTTATTACAACAAGTTGGAAATAGATCATCTGTAATTTCAGCACCTAATGGAAATAATCCTTTATTTGGAGTATTGAATAATAATAATAATATAAATAATTTAAATAATCAACAATTACAACAGTTATTATTATCTTCACTTTCACAGCAACAAGCTATTAATTCTGGAAATAATAATTTACAACATTTTAATAATAATAGTTCTTTACAAAATAATAATATGATTACAACAAATAATAATAACAATTATATAAATAATAATAATAATTTAAATACATTAAATAATTTACAACAACAACCATCGACATCTACTTTAAATTTATTATCCCTTTTATCAAATAACAATAATAACAAACAATTTAATAATCAAACTACACCAATGTCATCCTCAACAACATCATCGTCATCTCCACCAATAATAATGAATAACAATAATAATAATAACAATCAAATGATGGTTAGAAATACAGTACAATCACAACAACAACAAGTAGCTGATTTGTTTGCAAAATTGACAACTAATAACAATAATTCTTTACCACAATCATTTACACTGAACAATAATACTGGTATACAAAATAACAATAATAATATACCCACATCTTCATTTAATAGTGCACCATCAATTGTATTCCCACAAACAAATAATAACCAAATGAATTATTTATTAAACAATAACAATATCAATAATAATAATATAACAATGAATCATGCCTACTTAAATAATAATAATCAACAACAATATCAACAACAAAATGGTTATGGCGATTTAATGAATTTTTCATTTCCTTCTACAATAAATAATAATCAGCAACAACAAACATTTTTAGAGATTGATTCATTTACAGATTTAAATGAAATATCTCCAAATTCTTTAAACAATTTTAATAATCAACAATTAAATCATGAAAATAATGAAGTGGAAAGTTTTTTATCATCTGCAACTGCAAGTACAAATAATAATCAATTGCCAACAAATATAAATAACCATTTAAATAATAATAATTATAATAATAACAATTTTAATAATTCTTTAAATTATTTAAAGAAAGTTAGTTCAATGAGTAGTAGTGGAAGTATGAATCATCAATTAACGAATATGAGTGGAAGTGATAGTGGTAGTACAACTCCAACACCTACAAGTAGTAGTACATTACAACCACTAAAAAGTTTTGATTGTTCTTTAGAAGATTTTGAATAAATATTAACATAAATAATTATTATTATAATTCTGTATTTATTAAATAATCATAATTAACAATAAGAGCGTTACCAACTACTGTATTTTGATATTACAACCATAATGATTATTGTTTAACAATTATCAATGGATTCATTAAAGATTTTACAAAATGAAAAATACAGTTTAATCAAATTTCCCCTATAAATTTACGGCCACTTTTGTCCATTCTCATCGTTACCATTAAAAAAAACAATAATGAAAATCGTTTTAACAGTTTTATTATTAATTGCGTTGGCGGCAACTGTTTTTATAGTTGCACAACAACAACCATTTGGTTTTAGAGCAAGAATCTCCTAAGTGGTAAAAGATATGTTAAACCAATGCTGGATGGAGATATACAATCTGATAAATTCTTTAAGAGTTTGTTAAAGGTTGTTAAAAGTAGTGTTATTAGAAGACAAAGAACTGCCCAAGACATAACAGAGTATTAAAGAAAAGAAGACATTATAGAAGAGCAGCAAATAGAAGATTTCCAAGACAAGAATTAAGAAGAAGAATTCAAAAAACTCAAGCATATAAATTCTTTAAGAAATTATTAAAAACTGTTGCTAAAATTAATTTCTTCCAATTTTAAAATTAATTTTAACACTACAACAGGATAAAATTGGAAAAGGAGCAATTAAGGCATATATTAACCAAACTTTTAATTGAGTTATTACAGCTGATTTCATCAAACCTCCCGTGCGTAGCGTAATTTGTAGAGAGACTAAAATTTTAGTTCAGTATCAACCTCAACTTCTTTTGTAGAAACAAATCATTCTCCCACAAAGTCAAAAAAAACAAAAAGAGGAATTTCACAAGAATTTATGAATGAAAAAGTTCATCAATACTACGCAATAATTATTTATTTTACACACACCACAATTAACAACAATTAGAAGAAATGAAAATAAAGAAAAGAAGGAACAAACCTAGAAAATATCCAAATGTAAAAAAGAAAGTAATTAAGGAGAATCACCAACATAATGAGGGATATCATAAATAAGTTCGTGATGTGTAATAAAATAAATTGAACTGTTTTAGAAAACAATGTTTAATAGTATATTAAATTTTTTTTTGTTTCATTATTTTATTAATTTAACTTATTTGTTGAATAATTACTGCCCCTTTGTCAACAAAAATTAAAGAGATAAAAGATATTCAAAAAAGATAATTAACATTTCAAGGTTGGTAGGCTAGGTCATTATGAAAATTGATAATATTTGGTAAATAAAACAGTATAATGTTTGTAATATGATAATAAACTTTCTTTTTAATTTATTGTTGTTTGTAGGATTGTAATAGTTTAATACTTTACAATGTATTTTTTTGTCTTCTAAGTAGGACTTTAGTGCAAATTTGGAAAATAAAATGTCAAAAGTCAATTAAGCACTACAAAATATTTATCTGTTTTTATTTAAAAAGTTTATGATTCAAAGTTAAATATAACTGGACTAAAGAAATATTTATTAATAATTTATAAATTTCCTTTAAAGTTACAGTTTGCTTAAAGTCTTGGACAGGATTAAGAGTTGGTGTACATCTAACACATGCTTTAATGATAGAACCTGTACTTTAGGGTCATTCACATAAAAACTAGAACCGTCCAAATCAACACAACCACTTTTAACTCCAGGTTTAGAATAACCCATAGTTGACAAGAAATTCAATTGGTCCCCCCATATATAATATGACTCTGATCATAACCTAATCCTCCTACAATTACATTTCTTAGAATATCTTCCTCACTTAGGCCTGCCTGCATTAATCCACCGCAAGATCTTTTAATTCCCTTAATTGTCATCGAAGGACATCTTTCTGCAACTCTCCTTAATGCATCATCTAATCCACTGCTAGCCTTAACGTTAACAAGAACAAAACACATAAGTAAGGCTGAAAAAATAATGAATAAAATATTTAAGGCTTTTATGCTTTTCGTCATTTTTTTTTTACAAAAAACTATGTAGATAGTCCTCAGTTCTCCATCTAAGCATCCCATAAAAAATTTAACACATACTTCTTACTAAGTATATGTACAATTAAAATAAAAAATATGTATTGTTTTAAAATTATTTTTATAATATTTACTTTAAAATTTTTTTCTGGTTACATTTTAGTTTTTATAAAAGTTTGTCTCGTAGATTAGAATATTTTAGTTTATTTATTTTTTATTTAGAACATATTTAGATATTGTAATTTTTTTTGGCGGTTTTTATTTTTTATTTTTTTTTAATTACAAAGTTCAATAAAAGATTTCTTTTTTGCTTTCAAATTATATTTTGAAAAATATGACTTGTATTTCATTGAAAAATTAATTATATTACATTGAAAATTATAGTATTTCATTTTAAATAATTGTTTTAAGTTTTTTAATTTTAATAATATTAAATATTTTTAATACTAAAGTATAAATAAATAATAAATCTATTATTATATTTAGTAATATAAATAAAAATAAAAGTATTAATAATTTTAAAGGTTATAAAGTAATAGAAAATAAATATTTTAGTTTAAACTAATTTATAGTATTAAATTTATTATAATTTAAAAGTTTAATAGTTTATACTAAATTTTTAATAATGAAATAAAAATAAATTTAAGTAAAAAAGAAAATTATAAAAATGATTTTTATTTTTTAAATAATGAATAAAAAAATTTAAATAAAAAAATTAATATTAAAATTATTTTTTTTAATTTCTGATATATTTTTAATAATTTTAATATAATTATCTTTATTTTTATTTCTTTTAATTTTTAATTTTTAATTTATTTTTTTTAAATTATTTAATTTTAAATCTTTTAATTTTAAATAATTTTTTATATTTGTATATTTATTATAATTATTTTTTAATTTTATTTATTATTAAATGAAAATATTAATAAAAAAGATAATAAAAATAATAAAAATATTGAAAAATGTAAAAAAATAAAAATTATAAAGAAAAGTATATTTTTAAAATTAAAAATAAATCTTTAAAAAATAAATATTATTAAATTAATCTTGAATTTTAAAAAAATATTATAAAATAATTTTTATAAAAAAATTAAAAATTTTTAATTTAATATAAACAAAATTTATAAAAAAATGAATATTAAAAAATATAATTTAAATAAATATTTAAAAAAATATAAATTAAATAGTTTATAAAAAAAAGAGAAAATGAAAAAATATTTTTTAAATAGATTACAAATAAATAAAATTAAAATATATATTAAAGATAAAAGAGAAAAATGAAAAATTATTATAATGTAAAATATAGTTAATTTAATTAATATAAAATTTAATAAAGATATTTCAAAATTTTATGTTTATAATTTTTGTAAAAAATATAATTTTAAATTAAAAAAAGTTAATTTATTATAATGAAAAATCTTTAATTTAAAATTTTAGACATTATTATTAATATAAAATTTTATATAATCAAAAATTTATTTACTCTAAAAAATATTTTAATATTACTTTAGATACTATTAAAAATAAAAATAAAGTAATAACAAATAATAATATAAAATATAATAGTTTTTGTAAAAATAAATTTAATATTAGAAATAATTTATTTAATTTTATATCAATAATAAATAACTATAAAAATTAAAAATATTAAAGCTATTAAAAAAAATTATTTTAAATTATTTGATGACTGTAATAATATATATAAATATAAATTATAATTTATAAATATACCTATTTTACAAAAAATGAATATAATTATAAAATATAAATTATTTTAATTATTAAATTACTTAATAATAGTTTTTTAAATAATATTAAAAATATATAAATTTATTAAATAATTTATTTATTTAAAATTATAAAAAATACTTTTAAATAAATTTTAAATAATAAATCAAAAAAAATTATATAAATTTTATAATTAATTAAAAAAATAGTAACAATATTATTAAAAATATATAAAAAATATAATATTAAAATAATTATTAAAAATAAAAATAATATAAATTTTAAATGTAAAAAGAAAAATTAAATTATAATTTTAAATATTTAATATAATTTAAATAAATAATATTTATTGTTAAATATATTATAAAAAATATAAATATTATTTGAATAAAAAAAATGTTATTAATTAAATTAAATTATATAATAAAAAATGCAAGTAATTTTTTTAAAAAAATTATAATATTTAAAGTATTAAATATAAAATTAAAATTTTATAATGAAATTAAAAAAAATAATTATTATTTAAAAAAATTAATATGTTAGTATTTTTAATAAAAAATAAAATTTACAAAATATAGTATTATTAAATAATTTAAATATTTATTTTAAAAATTTTATAATTAATTATAAAGTTTTATTATAATAATAATATTAAAAAAAAATTATAAATTTTATTGTTTTTATAATAAAAAAATTAAAATATTATTTTAATGTTTAATTTTTTAAATATTTAAAATTAATTACTTTAAATAATAAAAATATAAAGATAATGTATTAAAAAAATTAATAATTATTTAAATTAAATTATTATAAAAAATAAAATTAAATAAAATGAAATATTAAAAAATAGTATAAAATTATATTGTTTTTAAAAATTTAAAAATAAAATAAAACAATATAAATTTATATTTTTTTTAAACCAAAACATTAAAAACAATAAAATATTAATATTTTGTTTAAAAAAAATAGTAAAAATAATATAATATTATATTGTTTTTTAAATAAAAAAAAATTATTTTAAAATTTAACATTAAATATTTTATTTTATTTAGATATATAATAATTTATTTAAAAGAAATAAAAATAAAAATTTTATTAAATTAATTTAAAAACAAATATTTTTATTTATTTTAAAAAAACTAAAATAATTTTAATATTAATATTTATAAATATAAAATTTTTACTTATAACTAATTAATCTTAATACTAATTTAAAATTATATAAATTTATACAATTTTTAAAAAATTTATTGAATTTATTTTTTAGTTTGTTTTATTAATTTTTAAATTTTATTTTAAATTATAAAAAACTAAAAAACTAATAAAATTTTATCTAATAAATAAAAGTAAAATACAAAAAATATTTTATTAAAAATTTTGAAAAAAAAGTATAAATTTATTAAGTTTTTAAATAAAAAAATATAAATTTATATTTTTTTACTAAAAATTTATTTATTTTACAGATTTATTAATTTAAAAATTTATAATTAATATTCATTATTTATTAATTTTTTATAATTATTATCTATTAATTATTAAAAGAAAGAGAAAGTAAAGTTTTTTTTTAATAAAATATTTTTATATTTCAACTAAATTATTAGTTTTTCATATTTAAATAAAATAAAATTTAAAAATTAATACTAAAAAATAAACTAAAAAATAAATTTAATAATTTTTTAAAAAATTATATAAATTTATACAGTTTTTAACAAATTTAATTTATTTTTTTAAAAAAAT
>CADWAF010002138.1:0-17876 GCA_902984215.1 Willaertia magna
TAATACAAACTGTCATCTTCTCCAAAACATTTCTTTAAACTTTCTAAAATTAAAGTTTTTATCTTTTCCACTTGTTCTTCCCAGGTTTTTAAATTTTCTAATAAAGTATTCGTAGTAGAACATTTACTTTGATTTTTATCTATAAAAATTAAAACTGGAATTTTACTATATGGATTTTCTTTTAAAATAATTTCAGTTAAATATTGTAAAAATTCTTTACCGTTAATAAAAGTGTCAGAATCAGTTCCAAAAAATAAAATTAACCCATTTGCTTTTTTTATTTTATTACAATAATAATAATTACCAATTTGAGAATAATAAACTAAATTATTACTATTTATTTCGTCTATAATTAAAGAAGAATGCTCAAATGTATCACTAGAGGAATTATCAATTAGACATTCTTTAAGATTATTTGTGGAATTTAGAAATGGTTGTTTTAATGTTGAAAAGAGTGTGGATGTGTATTTTGGATAGACTGGACAGGAAATTATTCTTGTTGGTTGCTGAAAGAGATTGGAAAACATTTTTTTTAAAAATTATGGCGTAATTTGATTGTTGATTTCTGTTGTAAAGTTAGATCCAACAACAAACACGTTGCAGCTGCTTCTTTTTCAAAAACATTAACTACACAATTTTCGTAAATTCAGTACAGAATCTCTTTAGTTACTGTCATTATCATTCTTAACCTCGACAATATAAACAAACTGTCATCTCCTCCAAAACTTTAAACTTTCTTTGTTTTCACTGTATTATAATAACTGTAGCTTTGAAGTTTCTGTAGTTGACTTGTAAAAAATGGAGAAAGACGAAGTTTTGTTTCTTCGATCCAAGGTTTTAATGTTGGAAGAGTTTTATGAAGAAGAGTTAAGGGAAATGCAGAAAAAGGTTGATGAATTGAAATTAATTAACAAAGACTTGTCCAAAACCTTAGCTTTGAACAGAAAAAGGCTGATAGATAAGAGTGAATATGTTGATAATTATTGTTTGAAAAGGTTTGAGGCAGAATTGAGTAAATCTAAAAGTGCCCTCCAGAAGGTTTATGCTATTCAGAATGAAGGATGTTTGGAAAGACTCAGGTACAAGAATCATATTCTAAAAACAAGGCTCGACAAGGCTTGTTCAGAAAACTTCCTCTTGACAAGGCTGAAATCGTTAAAGAACGAAAACAAGGAACTGAAAAAGCAAATAGAGGAACATAATGGTATTGTAGATCCTTTCTTTAAACTTTCACCAATCGTTAGAATAGATAACAGGTCTGAACAATTGGGAGAAACAATGAACGAATTAATTAGGGTTCTTTCTCAGGATGAAATACCTTCTTCTCCTGCAATAACAGTAGCAGCTAATACTCAAAGGAAAAAGGAGAGTATTGCCTTTGTCTTAGAAACTAGCACCGATAGTGAAAGCGAGGAAGAAAACATTCCAGACACTTCCTTAATTCGAACTGAAAAACAAACATTCAACAAAAAGAAACAAAGAAAGAAAAGAGTTTTAAGAAGCTCAGCAGCAACAAATGCCAATCAAAAAAGAAGAATCCATCTTGTGCAATCACTGATGCACAGAAAACTTCACACAAAGAATGTACAGAACTAGTTTTGTAACCAATTTTAATCTCTCAAAGTGTCAAACGGTTTTCCGATTTTTTACGTAAAATAATCAAAAAAAAATTCTGAAAAACATGGAACTCTTTGAAATTCTCAACAAATCACAAAGAGAAGAAGAGAAAAATCATTCCGTTCTAAAACAAATCGATCCATTTGAAGACTTACCAGCATCATCACTAACAGCAAGTACTTCAACTTTTCACCTTGGTGAGCTACAAAATGAAATTAAATTTATTAAATATAATAGTGAACATGTGGTAATTGCTACAAAAGCAAATCATGTAATTGTTTATGGTAGAAATGAATTTAAACAATTAGGTACAGGAGATAATAGAATTAGAAAAGAATTTACTTTTGTTGAACATTTTAATGATAAAATTAAATTTTTAGAATGCGGAAATTCTTTTACAATTATTGTAAATAATTTTAATGAATTTTATATTTCTGGAATTTTAAGTAGAGTTTATAAAACTAGTTATTTTACAGAAATGAAATTATTCTTTTCAGATAATATTAAATTTATTAGATGTGGAAATAATTGTTTATTTATTATTACAAAAAATAATGCTATTTACGGTATTGGAAGTAACGAATATGGTAAATTAGGTTTAACTTTAAGTGATGAAACAGATATTATCACAAAATTAACACAAATTAAAGAAGAAAGTAATTCAATTGAAATTAAAGATTTACAATGTAATAATCATCGTACTATTTATTTAGATAGCTTAGGTCAAATTTTTGTAACAGGAGCAAACTATTGTGGTCAATTAGGTACCAACAATAGTAATAATTTAGATAAATTTACCAAAATAGATTTACCATATAAAGTTAAACAAATTTCATGCACATCTGGATCTACTTTAATTTTAAATGAAAATAATGAATTATTTATAACAGGACATAATAAATATGGTGAATTAGGAAATATATCAGATGAAAATGATTGTTTCCCAAGATTTACATTTATAAAAGTTAATTTTAAAGAAGGTGAAATTAATAAAATTTATAATTCATATGATTTTTATTGTATGTTTACAACATCAAATAATTTAATTTATGTGAGTGGAATAAATAATAAAGAAGCATTAGGAATTAAAGAAAAACATTGTAAAATTAGTAGAGAACAAGCACGTTATTTAGATACTTTTACTAAAATGGAATGTTTTTATACAGATAGAAAATTTATTTATCCAATTTTATTAATTGATAAAATATTTATTGTAACAAGTGATTATGAAATGAATAGTGACGAGGAAGAAAATACTATTGCATTAAAATGTTTTATTTCTTTAAATAATGAACAATTAACAGATATTACTTTTAATGTTTTTTAAAATTTGTAATTTTATTTTATTTGACATTCTATTTATTAAATAATTTTTATGTAATTATTTAAAATAAATTATTGCTGTGTTAAACTTCTTTTTGTTTTTTATAAAAAATGAAATCACTTTCTACAAGAACCCAAGTCCTTCATCCTCTTCTTCCTGTCATCGGAAATAATGGAAGAGTTATGACAACATGTTCTACTATTACTCTCGGAAAGAAGTGTAATTACAATAACTACAATACTACTATTAATTCAATAATAAAATTTAATTATTCAATCAATTTAATAACCAATCATCCACAAACAACAAGTAAAACAATAAACACAACAATAAATACCACCAATTCTACTTCCACTACAACCTTTAAAATTCCAAAACAATTACTATTTCTAGCAAGATCCGGAAAAGTTCAAAAAGTATTAGAATTTATTTCTAAAAATAATTTAGAAAAAGATAAAATTTTACACACTTTAATGTTAGCCTATTCCAAAAATGGAAATTTAAAACAAACTGAATTTCTTTTTCGTTTAATTGAAAATCCAACAATGCATTGTTATACAATTTTATTAGGATTATATTTTATTAAAGAAAAATATGATAAAGTTATTTCTTTATTTAATAAAATTTATTTACCTGATATTGCATGTTATATTGTTTTATTAAGAACTTTTATAAAAACTGGACAAATTGAACAAATTAATTTTTATTATGAAAAGATTTTAAAAGAATTAAAATTAATTGAAAGTGATATTAATAACGATAACAATGTTAATAATAACGTTAAGGATAACAATGTTAACAAGTATAACATTAAGATGAATAGTGTGAATGAATTATTATTAAATAATGAAAGAAATGTTAAAGAAGTTTATGAATATTTAAAAGATATTTTTAAAGTAATTTCAGCAACATTTATGAATTATTATTTAAAAAAAAGAAATTTTAATGAAATTGATAAAATCTTTAATAATGTAAATATTTATTTAAAAAAAGAAGAAGAAAAAGAAAATAATGAAAGTAAAAGAAGAATTATTATGAATATTTATAATTGTTATTTACAAAGCTTAATTTTAAGAAATTCTTCATTACAAATAATTAATGAATTTGTTGAAAAGAATATTAAAAAACAAGATGTTGTAACTGTACATTTATTAATGATTTATTTCTCTAAATTACAATTATTTGATAAAGTTGAAGAATTATATTTAAAACATGGAAAAGGTAAAAATATATTTTTTGAAACATTTATTATGAGAGTTTATTTTAATAGAAAGATGTATGATAAAGTTGAAGAAATTTATAAACAAATTAAAAATCCAGATTATAAATGTAATTTATTAATGATTAAAAGTTATTTATTAATGAATAAATTAGATGAAGTTATACAATTATTTCAATCTTTACCTGATAGTTATGTTACAGACGAAATTGTAAATGAAATGATGAAAGTTAAATAAAATTTTTGTTTTAGTCTAATATTTATTACTTTGCCTTTAATAAATGTTAATTTAGCTTTTAATTGAATCGCGACTATTGGTTCAGTTGATAATAAACTGAGATTCGTTTCTTGATTCACAAAGTTGAGTGGCAAAGGTAACTTGTGAAATTTAATATTGAACTTTCAAAGGCGATTATGTACGTTATCGTAGTTAGCCGATTGAAAAGGCAATATCCAATAGAAAATTTAGTGAAATAGAAAGATCAAAATCACTAAAGCGAAATTGTAACCAATTATTTTTTCATCAACTCTAGTAATTTGTATTAATTTGAAGCTAATTCATTGTATTTTTGTATTAAAATTTTGTCTGTAAATTCTTCAACCAACTTAAAAAACGTTTTAAATCAACCGGTTTGATTAGAATTTCTGAAAATTGACACTGTCTTCCTTCATCAACCTCCAATCTGTTTCTACATATTGAATAAATAGGCTTCCGGACTTTGAAACACTCCTTACAGCATTAAAAAAAATAACACAAAAATGAAAATCATTTTAGCAGTTTTTGTTGTGTTGATGTGCGTTTTAGCATCATCAGCCTTTGCAGCACCTATTAAAGCTGATCCATTAGAATGCGAATTATGCCAAATGTTAGTCGGTATGGCAGAAAAGACTGCAAACCAATCTAAAGCTCAAATCGAACAAGAATTATTACAAGTATGCACAAAATTAGGTCCATTCGAACAAATCTGTGATACCTTTGTTCTTATGCAATTACCAGATATCATTGATCAAATTATCGCAAAGGAAAAACCATCTTTAGTCTGTGCTCAAATCCATATGTGTAGTAACTCTACTATGGTACCAAAGGTTGCAGCAAAAGATACCGGTATCTGCAATGTATGCCAACTTGTTGTTTCTCAAGTTGAAAATTGGGTTGAAAGTAATGAAACTCTCCAAAACTTAGAAACACAATTAGAACAAGTATGTACTGTTGTTCCTGCCCAATACTCCGCAATCTGTAAATATGTTGTTGATAGTTATCTTCCACAATTCATTCACAACGTTGAACAATCTTTCCCTCCAAAGAAATGTTGCCAAATTGTCGGTTTATGTTCTGATTCCGCATCTAAACAACAACAAAAGCCAAAGGTTGTAGCTCCAGTTCCTCCAATTCCAGTTAATAATTCTACTTTATGTCCATTATGTAAAGCAACCGTTAACTTTTTAAAGCCTCAAGTTGAAAATTTAGATGTTGCTCAAGTTAAACAACAATTACAATTTGCTTGTTCTTTCTTCCAAGTTGAAGGATGCCAACAAATTGTTGATAAAGCAGCAGATATTCTTGAAGCATTAAAGGATGATGATGCACAAACTATCTGTACTAAGATTGTTGATGTATGTCCAGCAAATGCAACCGCAGTTCCACAAAAGGTTTCCGCACAATTAACCCCATATCAAAGATTTTTAAAGGCAAAGGATGAAAAGTACTGTCCAACTTGTGTTAAAATCGTTCAATACTTAGAAAACTTAGCTGTTAGTGATTTAACTATCCATGAATTAGAAAACTTAGCAGATGAAGGATGTGAAAAATTAGGTTCATTCAGTGGTTTATGTAAGAAATTCGTTCCATTAGCAATTGAAGAACTCAAAAAATTATTATTAGAAAAGTTAACACCAGAAGTTGTCTGTTCCACTGTTAAGATGTGTACTAAACAAGAAATTGCAAAATTAGCAGTTCAACAAGCTCAATTAGATTTATGTTCAAGCTGTGAATTAGTTATTTCTGTTGCAGATAACTGGTTAACCTCAAACCAAACTGAAGCTCAAGTTACTAAGGTTCTTGATCTTGTATGTGACTATGTTCCATCTGGTTTACAATCACAATGTCTTGCATTAGTTAACCAATATGAACAACAATTAGTCCAATTATTCATTGCTGAAGTTTTCAATCCACAAACCGTCTGTAGAGCTGTTGGAGTTTGTCAAAATAAGAATCAAATCAAATTTAATTAAATAGTTATTGATTTGAATAAAACAATTTTTTAAATCAGTACGTTTCGAATTAAACAAAGTCTTCAGCGTTCACCCATTAACAATTGGTATGTTTTACTGCGAGTTTAAAGAGTGGGTGTTTAATTCCTTTTTCTTCAAAGTTTTAAGGACTACACTTTACTAAAATTTGGAGGCGTCACAGACCTCAAAAAATATGAAAATATGATACAAAGAACCTCTTCCAACGATCTAAGGTTTTCTATGGATTCAATAGATGATACGACAACAGCGGATGATATTGAGGAAGATATTGAGATTGAGGAATTAAATAATGATTATGAAGGGGTTAGTAAATCTAGAGAAGAAGATGATATAATGGAAAGTATAACTTTTAAAGAATATAATGTAAGTTTATTGTTTTTCTTATCTTTTTCTTAATTTATAATGTTTGGTTCTTGAAACATTCATAATTAATAGCCCCCAACAACATCAGCCTCAACAAAGAAACCAGTAACACCAATATCATCACCGAATGGTAAGGCTAATAACCCAGTTAGACTTCATAAAGTAATACCTTCTCGTCCTCCCTCATCCTTAATGTCTAATCCTCCCACTCCTTCCTCTCTACTCTCCAAAAGTAATATTAATGCCACAACCAATAACTCTATAATGAACAATAACAATAATAATTTATCATCTCCTAACAATTTTGTAGTTAAGAAAGCCTTTTCTTCGAACAGTCATATGGATTCCTTATCTTCATCAACATTATCTTCAAAACCAAATGTCCAAATATCAAATCCTAACAATACAAAGTACGGAAGTCCTAGAAGAACAGCACTTACCTTTAATACATCTCCTAAAAATCAAAACCTTAATCAAATTATTAATTTATCTCCAACTAGTGCTAGTGCAATAAATTTTAGCACTAATAGCAACAATGCCTTTCATAATAATAGTCCTAGCAGTAATTTCAATAATTATCATTTCGGAAACTATACGAATTACAGTAATACCAGAAATGAAGTAGAAAGCAGGCAAGAAGCCTTAATAACTGATAATCATAATAACAACGCTAATGGTTCTATACATACTTTTAGTTCACAACCATCTCCCTCTCAGCACCAATACCTTAAGAACAAGAAGATGAGTGTACCTTCTACAACACAGCAACAGCAACAAGTAATAAGGAAGAATCCATTATCTCCAGAACATCAACCAAATTATAATTATTTAAGGAAAAAGAAGAATTCATTACCACCTATTAAAACAACTTCACCTCTTTCTCCTACGCAAACTTCAACATCTCCATTGATACCAACAACAACAACAAGTCACAAGCCATTGTCTAAAAATAGGTCTACTTCATTGTTAAATAAGGATGAAGAAAATGAAACTCAAATTATAAATAATGCCACTACTAACAATAATAACCTATCTCCAAAAAATAGTAAAAAGGTTAAAACTGAAAAGAAAAAGAAGGAAAAGAATAAAAAGACTTCTATAAAGAATTATAAAAAAGGAGATATAATAGGTCAAGGGGCTAGTGGCAAAGTATTTTTGGGATTTAATTTAGATAATGGTCAATTCTTTGCAATTAAGGAATGTACATTTGATAATGTCCCTGAAGATGTGTTGGAATCTAAATTAGCAGCACTTCAAAGAGAGATTAATGTAATGAAAGAACTTAAACATGAAAATATTGTACAATACTATGGAGCTGAAATTTTAGGAACAACTTTAAACATATTTCTTGAATATGTTCCTGGAGGTTCAGTTGCTTCCTTATTGAAAAAGTATGGAAGGTTATCTGGAGATCTTGTTCGACAATACACGAAGCAAATTTTGAAAGGGTTAAAATATTTACACGATAATAGAATTGTACATAGAGGTAAGTTTAAAATATTACTATTAAACAATTTTTACAAAATTAAATTAGATATTAAGGGAGCCAATATTTTAGTTAGTATTGACGGTGATATTAAATTGGCAGATTTTGGAGCTTCAAGAAAAATTCAAGATATAATGACACTTTCAAACGAATTTAAATCGTTGATGGGAACTCCTTATTTTATGGCACCTGAGGTAATTATGCAAACAGGGCATGGTAGATCTGCTGACATTTGGAGTATAGGTTGTACTGTTGTAGAAATGTATACTGGAAAACCACCATTTGTAGAATATAAAACAGCAGCTGCTGTTATGTTTCATATTGCAAGTTCTAATGTAGAACCAGCTGTTCCAGATTTTGTTTCAGAAGATTGTAAAAGGTTTTTAGCTAAATGTTTCATTAGAGATCCAGAAAAAAGGGCTACTGCAGAGGATTTATTAAATGATCCATGGATTTGTGGTGGCTCAGACAGTGACAGTGAGGAAGAAGAAGAACAACAACGAACAATTACTCCTTCTGCCTTAATGTTATCAGATGAAGAAGGGAAGAGTTTCAATACGATAGTACCTGTTACTGACAACGACTTTGATGAAAATCCAATGATGGATCCAAACGAACCAAGCAACGTTAATAATAAGATTAAGGACATACCTCTTGAGAAAAATCCAATACAACCCGCCATCCCTCAAAAAGGTTACGATGATAAACGAGATATTAATAAGTTTCTTCGTCAAAATTCTGCTTGGCAAAGTAGATCATTCAGTTCTAAAGCTTGGAAGAGAATGATAGAATCATACAAACAACAACAAAACGAAATGGACTTCAACCTTTTTGAAGAAGAAGAGGATATACAATATAGAAAAAGGAGAAATAGTCACAATCAACCAATACCAAGCGATATAAACGAGGTTAGTGCCTTAACAAACATACAAAAGAAAGACACTGTATACAACAAAATGGAGTCAGCACTGCCAATCAAAAAACAAAATGATAAAGAAAGAGGAATTATGGCAAAACAACAAGAGCTTGACAATCTGTTAAATAACAATGGTAATATCAACCTTATAGATTCAAGAGATACCTCTCCAAATAGATCTAGAATTAAATCAGCACCTGTAAGAAGGGTTACTGATCTTGACGAATTTACTTCAGGTAATACATTAACACCACTAAAGCAATTTACTAAACTTTCAAAAATTAATTTAAAATAAATACTTTTCCTTCCGAACTTAAAGAAGGAACCCGTACTTTTTGTTATCCTTTTGTAAATTTTTGTAAAACAAACAGAACATTTACCACGAACAAAAAATGTCTAAACAATTTTAGCCCGGAAGGCTAGACAATTTTTTTTCTTTAATTTTTTACCTTTAGAATTCTTTATCGTTTCTTTTAGGATGGATCTATTCAGAAAATAACAAATCTATTGATTATTGTTGTTGTTTGTCAATCTATAGCTTTAATAGTTAGTTTAATGAATAATTCAGAGTAATTTTATTTATAATTAAAAATAAATAGTTTTAATAATATAAATTTTCCCAACGAATAATAAATGTCATTAATCAAAACATTTTTAGAATGAATCCAACCAATAACAAACTAACCTATAAATATTAAAACACAAATCCGATAATCATTTAGATTAAGCTAACATTATTAATTTAATCCTTAATTACCAAATAACTAATTTTCTATTTTTATAAAATCAACAAAAATTAAACATTTTCTAGATTATGAAATTCACCTTTCATTAAATTCTTTCCTTTTTTTAACAATTTACTTTTTACAAAAGGAAAACATTTGGACTATGATCTAAACTCAGCATAAATTGCAACTAGTAATTAAAAGTATTGTTTTTGTAATTGAAGGTCTATCGCATCCAATTTGCAAAGCTAAAAAGGAATTCTCTAACGTTGCAAAAAACATTTTCAAAAAAAAACAATTCAGTTGTCTTGTTGCTGCTGTCTGAATATTTATAAGTTTTATTCATATTGATTCATATTATACAACGTTGTATAGATTATTGTAAACAATATACTTTTCAGTTATTTGCGTAAAGCGTTTTTTAAAAAAGATGAAGAAAGAAGGGTCTTTTAATTTTGTTGACATGACAAAAGACGTTGAATTTAAAACGAGGCATAAGGGAGATAAATCATTAAAAGTAAACAAACAGTTTCGTTACAATAAGAAATTTCAAAATAATTTCTTTATTTTTAAAGCAAAAAATAGTCAAAAGAATAAACATTTAAATAACGGTAATTGCAACAATAATGGCAACGTAAGTGACGATGGAAATAGCAATATGGGTTTACAACATATTTATGATAATAATGGGATGGCTATGGTTATGACAGCTGGCGGGCCTCATCATTTAAATCAATTTCCAGACGTTTTAGCTAATAATAGTGGCCTTCATCAAGGTGTTGTTGGTCATACAGGTTTAGGTAATAATAATGCTACAACTAATGGTTTATTAATTGATAGTAATTTATTGTCAGCTGCCGGTCTATCACAAATCGGTAATATACCATCTTCTTCAACAAGTACTGCAGCTTGGATGTATTCTATTCCTGCCCCTCATGTTTCTTTTGTTGAAGGGATGATGGGTTATTCACAACAATCTACAAATGGTTCTGATGTTTCTCCAACTGGGACTGGTATTAGTAATAATAATATTCTTAATGGCAATAACGGTAGTGTTAGTGGTGGACATCATTCAATGCTTGTTAATAATAATAGTTCTAATAGTAATGGTCAATCAGTCAATTCTGTCAGTAATCATCCTGCAAATACTTTACATTTTATAATGCCTAATAATACATCTTCACCAACAGATAATTCACCAAATAGAATATTATTATCAAATACAAATCAGTCAAATAATGTAATGAATATTTCTTCATCGTTAGATAACTCTCCAAATAAGGTAATTTCTCATTCACAATTATTAGGTGTCTCAAATACATCTAATATGAACAGTAATAATAATCAATTACAACAACAATTAAATAGTAGACAACAACTTAGTTATCTTGGTAATATGTCATTAACACCAACTACATTTGATGATGAATGGTTATTTAATCATACTACACAAGATTCAACACCTACTTTACCTACCGGTCAATTAGGTAACAATAATAATAATGGTAATAATAATAACAATTATTCCATACTGTATCAAACCAATAGTAACAGCAATAACAGTGGAAGTGCTAATAATAATAATAATAATACAGTTGGTTCACTATTTGGTTTTGATAATGTAACGAAGGCAAGGTATCATTCAAAAACTTCTCCATCTTCTTCAAGTTCATCATCTAATTCAGCAAATAATAATTCATTATTTAGAGATAATACAAGATCAATAAGAAAGAAGAAACGAAAGATTCCATTATTGTCAACTTCATTTACTCAAGAAACTAATGAAAGTGGTAACAATAATTTAATTCAATCGTGGGCTCCTCAAAAACAAAATTTATTTTCAACATTATTAGATAACAAGATGAATACAACAACTATATTAAGTACAAGTACACAAGGATCTTCTCCTTCTTCATCTGAATTTAGTCCTTTATATAACAATAGTGCCTCAGTTAATAATAATAAGAATACAGAAGAAAAATCAAATAATGAAAAGAAGAGTAGTAAGGCTCAACAAGAAGTTGAACAAACAAAGAGTAGTTTAAAGTCACCACAACAACAATCTATACTTGGAGAAACAACCAAGTTCATTCCACCAACCAGTAATGCAAATATAATAACACAAAATAATAACAGTAATAATAGTAATAGTAACAACTCTGCAACAATACCTCCACAATTACAAAGACCTTCAACTTCCAGCTCTCCTCATTTGGGTCAACCAGCCGGTTACAAACAACCCTCAGAATCGAAAAATTCTGAAAGAATTGAAGATGAATTAGTTTCTATTTTGGATTCTATTCTTCAGCAAAATTAGTTTCTAGTGTTTTCTAGTGACCCCAAACAAACAATTTTGTGAGATTAAAACAAATAAATGTACGATAAATAAATCCTAGTTTTTTATATTTTGTAATATACATATCTTAATCCATTTCAGCTAAATCGAATAAATTTTCATTCTTAAATGATCTATTGCTTAGAACGCTCATGTCCAGTTTATCACTGCCTTTGAAAACTAGTGGACTTGGAGAGGCAGCAAGTTCTGTTAATGTTTTGCCCTTAACTGTCACGTTTGAAACTGGAGTTGGAATGTCAATAGAATACTTCAAAGGAGAAGTAAATGTGGTTGGTCTAGTTGTGTTGGAATTGGTGATTTGTTTCTTTATAAAACCTTGGTTTCCATTTAGAAGTGAAAGAGGTTTTCTTCCAGTAAGAGGTGATTTGGAACTAGTTAAACCTTTTGAGGTTACAGGAATGGGATTACTAGTAACTGATGAGGATAAACTTGTGGTACTTAAGTTATCATCATTTAAATTATTGTCAGTGGGTATTGTAAAGGATGCCTTAGATTTAGTGGACACCGAAGAAGTAGTACTTGTAGTTACACTAGTTGTAATACTGGTATTAGCAGCACTAACGTCCCTTGAGGTTGTAAACTTAGAAGGTCTTTGAACTGTTATTTCCTTTATAATTGGTTTTTCTTCTTCCTCTAAATCTTCTTTTTTCAAAGGAGCTTGGGTATTGTTGGATTGTTGTTTTTCTTCCTCCTTTTTAGTTGATGTTGAGCTTATTGAGGAAACTCTAGAATTCATACTCACAGAACTAAAATTATCATCATCATCTACAACAATTGAAGATTGTTCCGAAAACACCCTACTTCCTTGACTCATGCCTAAAGCTGAACTTAAGCCCTTTTCTTTTCCTAATAGAATAGACCTTTGTTCTTGATTTTTCTTCAATGCCTTAATTAAAATTTTCATTCTTCCATTATCCTTTTCCATTCTATCAACTACTTGTTTAAAATCTTCAATTTCATTATCTTTATCTTTAATTTCTTTTCTTAATTGTTCTAATTGGTCTATGAATGTTTTTTGCATCGTCTTTTTAGATCCCTCCATTGTATTTATTTGTTTTTGTAGCCTTTCAATATTTTCTTCTTTTTGTTTAATTATTTCTTCCATTTGAATAGTTTGTAGATGTAATTCTTCAACTTTCTTCAAATAATTTTCCTTTTCATTGTTTATATTTCCTAATTGACTTATTCTTTCTTTCAATCTAGAAGTCAATTCTTCTTCGGAACGCCTTCTCTCTTCTTTAACAAATCTTATTCTTTCCTCTAACTCATTATTCTTTTCAATTGCACTTTCTAATTGTTCTTGTAACCTTAAATTCTCGCTTTTCATTTCAACCGTTTGTTTTTGATGTTGGTGATTCATTTGACAAAAAGTATCTAACTGTTCCCTTAATGCTTCCAAATCACTAGAAGACCTAGAATATTGATTTTCTAATTGATAATAAGCATTTTTATATTCCTCCGACCTTTCCTTTTCTTCCTGCAATTTATCATTAGTTTCATTTAAGGTCTTTTCCATCTTTTCGTAATTTAATTTTAATGTATTATATTGCTCTAATGTTTGTTCTAATTGATTTTTAAACTTAGGTAACTGTTGTTCGTATTCATTCTTCTTATTATAAATTGTAT
Organism: Willaertia magna; assembly: GCA_902984215.1. Lineage (NCBI taxonomy): Eukaryota > Heterolobosea > Eutetramitea > Acrasida > Naegleriidae > Willaertia > Willaertia magna. Next base: position 13,886 of record CADWAF010002138.1, read on the forward strand.
CTTGTTGGGATTTCAAAGTTGAAATCTCGTTACTTTTTTGAGAGACAATATCAAGTAATTGTTGTTTTTGAGAAGTAGTTGTTTCTAACTCACTTCTTAAATGTTCAATTTCTCTTAAATATTTATTATTTTCATCTGACTCTTTTTGATGTATTCCTACTAATTCACTATATTTCTGATTTAATAATCCCCATTCATTTTGTAACTCACCAAATTGTGTTCTTAATGATTTATTTTCTTCCTCTAATGAATTAACTTTCATTTTATAAGATGATAAATTATACAATTGTTGTGCTACTTGTTCATCATCTACTTTTATTTCTAATGCATTTTCCAATACCTTAATTTCTTTATATTGTTCCCCAATTATATGTTCTAACTTTTTTTTATCATACTCCAAAACCTCTACCTTATCCTTTAATGCTAATACCTTTTTCTCAAAAGTAGAAGAGCCAGCCTGTATTTCCATTATCACCAAACAATTGTTAATTCATTATCACTTTCAAATAAAAATTAGCCTTACCTTAATGGAGCTTGTTGAATTGTTCTTCATTTTTTTGATGCCTATAATTTACGATCCTTACCGCCAAAATTTTCACATCTCGTTTTCTAACGGAAAATGTTACATCATTTTCTAATTTTTGTTGTTGTAAAGGAATTATTTGTATCTATAACGTTTTTTCGTTTGAGTGATTTTACTGCTTGTTGTTGTTGCCGTTGTTCAAAATCTACATCTATTGAAATATCACATAACTTTGAGGATTGTAATAGTGCAATTTTTAAATTATTTTTAAATCTATAAATGTCAGTTAATTCTTCTTTCTCTAAACTATAATAAAAATAGGTGGAATATCCTTCACATTTAACATTATTCATCCAACTATAAGGTATATTCATTTTTGTTAATTCTACTCTATTTTCTTTTTCTAAAAAACCTAATTGACCAACTTTATTTGAACCACACCCATAAAACTCATCATTTATAGTTCTAATTACTATATGACAATCACTAATAGATACATCTAATACTGGAACATGAAATGGAAAAATCAAATGTTTAAAAACGGTACTTTGTGTAAACTCAAAACCATTGTTGTAACTGCTGCTAAGTAATTTATGTCTTCCTGAAGTATAAATATTTCCTGCTTTTGTTAATATTAAGGTATAAAAATCTCCACATTCTACTTTTTCAACAATTTCATAAAATTGTTGCACTTTTTCAAATTCTTTCCTATTCATACTATCACCCAAACCAAGTTGACCTAATTACATGATGACTAGTTAAATTGAAAGTAACTTACCTAATGAATTATTACCATTTCCATAAATTTCATTTCTTTTTGTAATAAGTATACAATGTTTATATCCAAATTTTATATCTTTTGTAATAAAATTAATTTTTGTAAAAGTAGTGGCTTGATTTGTTTTAAAACAATTATTGAAACCAGAAATATATGATTCTCCAATAGCTGTTATTAAAACACAATTATAATCGCTACAAACTACTTTACAAATATTTTTTATATTAAGATTGAGTTTTGTAAATGTAGGAATATTGTGTGGCATTGTTAAAACATCCAATTGACCTTTCTTATTATTTCCATAAACAAAAACCTCATCCTCTTTTGTGACAACTACATAAAACTTTAAACCACATCCAACTAATTTAATACTGTCATCAAAATGAACTTTAATTAGATCATTACTTAATTTACAGTATTCGTCACTATTGTCAAAGTAATAAACTTCATCTAAAATATTACACAAAATAATGGAGCCATTATAAATAGATACTTGTTTAATAAATACTTCATTGTTTTCTCTTATCTTTATCTTGTGAAACGGAGATGCAATACTAGACGACACTTGACTAAAATCTTCGTTCAATCCACAATAAATTAATGCCGGAAATGAATTCATTTTTTTTTATTGTTAATATCATTCCTTTCGCTTTCTTCTTGCAGAACTAGCACAAGTGTTATTCTTTTCAAACGTTATTAACTCTATCCTTTATGCTTAAATTGTCCTTTGTTTTGCCACTGTATCAAATAATGAAGCTTGCTTCTACTTTCTTTCCATTGACCTGTTTATCTTTGGCACCTTTTCTATTTTAATTTAAAAAAAATTTAAAAAAAAAAGGCAAAAAAATATATGCATTATTAACGATTTCACTAAGCCTTTCAATAAATTTCTAACAGAAAAACAAATAGATTTAACAAGTATTAAATAAATAAATAATGAAATACTCTAGAGATCGTACCAAACGATATGAAGCTTTACTAGAAAGTTTACCTAAATGGGCTATAGTAGTAATATCAGTTGTTATTATAATTATTTTAGCAGTCGCCGTTATTGTTTCACTATTTGGTAGTCCGAATGCTCAAATCCATAAAGTTAATTTCCATGTAGACCCAGATCATGTTCACTTAGAGAATAACACAATTATTGAAGGAGCTACCATTATCTATCAATCATTAGATGAAGTCTTCCACGGACAAGATCCTATCGTAGATTATTTTTATAATTTTACTGCAGAAAATATGGAATTTAAATATCAAGTTACATTTTCAAGAGGTAAAGATAGTTTTAGTGGTTTCTATAAATCTGATGTAGTAGTTTTAAGTAGACTTTTTGGTAGAGATAATGATAAAGAAGAATGGAAATTACTTTCTGGTGTTGAGGACCTAAGTACTGTAACTAATTATGATAATTATAAGAAGACCTTAACTTGTAGTCAAAGTAATGAATGGTATTGGTATCTATTAGGTAGTTTAACTAACACTGCTAATGGTAATGCTCTTGCTAAAGCCTTACAATATGGTTGTTATCCTATTACTATCTTCCATTCAAGAGTTGTTAAATACAAACAATACAAGATGGAAACTTATATTCCAAATTTACATAGTGTTTCTCATGCTGGTTTATTAGAAGGTGAAATTGTTAGTTATGTTGAATCAAATAATCCTTCTTATACTGCTTATGAATTAGCCTTTAGAATTGTATTTTGTACATTGAGTGTTATTCATTGGCTTGTATTTATCGTTATTACTTTCTGGTCTCAACAATTTACTAAGTAAGTACAATTATTTCATCATTCTTACAATTAATCTTACAATTAATTATTAATATTGATAAGGTTCCATACTATACAAAAGTGGTTAGTCTTTTTATTATTCCTTCATATTTTCTTCCATGACCCAACTTACTTGCCTGCAGTGTTTTCTGGATGGGAAGGGTTTCCAGTAGTTAATATTATATTAAGTTTATCTTTTATTTATGGATTTTTATTATATTTATTGATATTCTTCCATTCCTTATTTAAGCCACCTCAAGAAAGAACTTTCTTATCTTTCTATTTAACTAAACTTTTAATTGTTGTATCTGCTTATATTTTAAGTATGATTGTTATGATTTGGAGTAGAGTATTTAATGCAGCTAACCCTTCAAGTGTTTCCGTAAATGAAGTACCAGGATATTCATACATGTTTGCTTTTAACGTTATTCTTCTAGTTATTTATGGTATTGATTTACTTTATTATATTGTTCGTGCTATTGGAGCTGTAGGAAGAATGAGAAAGAAGTATTCCACAAGATTTTGGGTTGTTGGTAGTTTTAGTTTTGCAGTTGCTTTAGCTATGATTGGTGTTTCTATTGCAGGAACTGGTTTAAGAACTAATGCTCAATCTTTATCTTTCTTAGTGTCACATACTATTGTTTATTTATATTTTGCTTCCTTATCAATTTTATTCTTACCTGGTGCTAATGAAGATGTTGCTCCAATTCAAGCAAACAATACTTTACAAGTTAATGATACTGAACATTTTGATCAACCAACTGTTAAATCTAACATTCCAGTTGATGATGAAGATAATATTGAAGTTACTGATATTATTGTAAGCAGAGTTGATGATGATGAAAAGGTTTAAATAAATTTTGTAAACTTTTTTATTCAACCCTTGCCTATTAAATTACGTGAATAAAATAAAGATTT
>CADWAF010002148.1:0-12579 GCA_902984215.1 Willaertia magna
ATCCAACATTTAATATGTATGATAGTGTTGTGTTTTATGATTCAGAAAGTCAATTGGTGACGAGAGTGGAAGAAATTTATGCAAGAGGACCTGGAATTTAAAGATGATTTTATTTACTGTTATGATGTTATCAATGTTATTGTGCAGTAAAATTGTAAAGTAAATATTGGTAATTTACTTTGTGATATTTTTAATGAAATGGTGTTTTATGTTTGTGTTAGCTTTTTTTTGTAAAGATTGTAGAATATGGCAAGCCAATATGTTTGTAAATAATACCTGTAAGCAAGGGCTAAAGGTTTAATTCGAAGATTGATTGTGGGTGATGATACAATTTGAAAATCTCGCTGTATTTTATGGAAATGGTTAAATGGAACTAGTCAGCAATCTTAAAAAAAAATGTCAAAACATAATTTAAGTATCGGTGGTGATACAAATAGTGATTATTATGATGAGTCAATTAAAAGAAGAAAATTTGTTTCATTTGATGGATCAGATATGATTAATGATTATCAAGATATGGATACAGATGAAACAAATAGTTTAATGAATGCAAGAATACAATCAACAAATGTATTATCTAATCTTCCATTACCAGATATTCTTATTAGTAGTAATAAGAATATTACTTATAAGAAAATACCATCTAATTTATCTTCTGGAGGAAATGGAGATGTGGAATTATATCAAACAATTAATTTAGATAATCCATGTAAAGTAGTAATTAAAAGAATACCTAATGAAAAAGAAACTTCTGATGCAAATATTGATTTAATTAATAACAAATTTAGTAAATTACATTCTAAACATATAATTCAATATAAAGATTATTTTGAAACAGATGGATATTTTTATTTTGTAATGGACTATTGTGGATATAATTTAAGAGAATATATTTTACAAAAAGGAACTAAAATTATTACACCATTTTTTATTTTACAATTAATTATTCAAATAATAACAGCATTAAATTATTTAAATGAACAACAATTATTTCATGGTGATTTAAAACCTGAGAATATATTTGTGTCAGATGAATTAAATGAATTACTAAAAACTGGGGCTGGAAAAGGATATCAATATGGATATGTATTTATATTAGGTGATTTAGGATCAGTAAATGAAGGAAATAGATTTATTTCTAATAATTATAATAATAATAAATATAAATCATATAGTAATATTTCTACATTTGGAACAATTGGATATCAAGCACCTGAATTAATTAATAGCGACTGCCTATTGACAGATAAAATTGATATTTGGAGTTTAGGAATTACTTTACTTATATTATTATCTTTATTAGATAATTTTAATAACAATGATATTATTTTAAATACAAGAAAATATTTATTTTATTATAATACTACAGAAGAAGAACGTAAACAATATTTTAATAATATTTTATTACATACTGATAATATATTAAATGAAATTACAAATATTTTAGGAAATGATATAGATTGGCAATTTTTTATTAATGTTATTATAACACCAATGTTAGATAAAAATTCAATGACAAGAATATCTTGTATTGAAATATATAAAAAACTTTTTTGCTTTGGTAAAGAATTTGCTCCTTTAAGAGAAAATTATTTTTGGTTAACTGGAGTACGTTCTTTAAATTTATTTATTGAGGCAGTTTGTGTTTTTAAACAACTAAAAATTAGTCAATTAGAGGAAAGTTATTTAAAAGGTTTAAATGATAGAAATATAGTTTTAAAAATTGTTTCTAATAGTGGAGCGTGTTTGAGTTATTGTCTTGATCATTTTAAAAATGATAAAGAAATAGTTTTAGCTGCTATTTCTAATTATCCAGAATATTATATGTTTATTAGAAATGAATTAAAATATGATAAAGATATAGCTTTACATGCTATTTCAAGTGAGTATTATTTATGGAATTTTGTACCTGAAGAGTTATTGACTAAAGATTTTGCATTACTATTCTGTACGAAAATGAAAGAAAAATATCCAAATATAACTGTTCCCTTATTTCAACTTAAAAACTTTTATAAAGAGATAAATAAATTTAAACAATTATCAGATACAAAATACAATATAAGTTCAGAACAATTACTTAATGATAAAAAATTTATTTTAGAATTACTTGGAAAAAGACCAGAAATGTATAGCCATATAAATGATATATTCAAAAAAGATAAAGAAATAATAAATATTGTCTATAGAGGATTTGGCCATAAATATAATAATATTCCAAATAAATTAAAGGAAGACAAAGGATTTATTTTAGGGTTAATAAAATTACAACCAGGCTTATATAACTTTATAAATGATAAATTCAAAAAAGATAAAGAAATAATATTTACTACTTTTAGTAATGCTAGCGAACATGACCGTTTTTGTTGTGATTTTTGGGAATATGAAAACTTAATAATAGATATCATTAATGTACGTAAGGATGTAAAATTTATTGTATCAGAATTTGATACACCTGAATATATGAAAGAATTTCTTAGTAAATTATTAAAGAATAATACTTTTGAATTATTATACACATACAATGAACCAAAGGAAATTTTTCATAAAGAAAAAAGTTATTTTCAAAAATATTATTCAACTAAATTTTGGATTATTAGATGTTTTTGTAGAGATTGGAGAATATATTTTGATTTTGTTCTTGTTTATTTAAGCATAGATGAATGTAAAGAATCAACAAAAGTTTTTTATCAACCAACAGATGAGAATATTTCCAAATTATTTGGTGAGTGCTCTTTAGAGAATATTAGAAGGTGTATTTCTGTTTATTTAAGGGTAAATGAATATGGTGAATTAACAGATGAGGTTAATAAATTAGTTTCCAAATTACTAGATAAAGACCCTTTAGAGAAAAGCTCAACATGTTGTTTAATGGAAATAAAACAATAAAAATTATTTACAGTAATAGGTTCATAAGCTTGCTTCACAAAAAGAGGAGTGAAGGCAAATAATTGTAATCCTAATTATCATTCAATCATTCCAGAAACATTAGGTATCAGTAATTAATTATCTTATTGGTAATTTTGTATTTAAGGGTGTAGATTTAAATATTTTGTAAACAATTGTAAACAATTCATTCTTTTGTGGGTAAACTGTGGCGTAGGTGTTGCATTGGCATCATTTTTTTTAAAGTACGAGCTTCGAAAAAATGAAAAAACAATATTCGCAAAAATTTTAGGAATCGAAGCTTAGGAAAATCATTAACAGTTCTTCAAAAAAGAAGAACTTGAGTGTTACAATTAGAGAATAGGCGGGAAAAGCTAGTATAAATACTTACAGAGTTGTAATATTTATACTTCAATAGCTTTTCCAAATTACAAAAAATTTACCAAAAATATCAACCTGCCATAGGTCAATAATTTTGAAGTAACATACTTGTAATACAATAAAACGGTTTTTTCTTGCATTCCAAACCATTCATAACATCATACAACTTAGTTAACTATCATAGTTATAATTTCAACATAGTACCATAACACTATAACATACAAAGTATACAAACAACTTAGAATACAAACTACTCAGTATACAGCATACCTAGTAATACATACAACTTAGAATACAAACAACTTATAAACATAGGTTAGTTCTCATTAGTACTGGAGATGGTGTAATCAATTTAGATGTATTATTGTTTTCACCATGACTAACATTTGGTGAATTGTTATTACTATTGCTTTAATTGTTAGAACTACCAATGTTACTTTGTAACCAACAACAAAAATTAATTGAACAGTTAAACAGAATTATTAGAGAACAAACTAATAGAATTAGACTATTAGAAGATAACAATTTCATTAGAACTAATAGCAGTAACAGTAATATTAATGACTATAATACTAATAACAATAGTGTAATTAATACAGGATCTAATAATATCATAAACCCTTTTGCACAATCATACAACTCAATAATTCATCAAAACAATACATTGGATGAAATCAAAAAGAAGAAAATAGCAGATAAGTACTATTCTATGATTAATAACTTAGTAGAATTAGATTATAACAAGGAAGATTTGGAGGAATTAGAATTAGATAAATTAGTTAACTTGTACTCTTCATACTATTGTAAAGTTGAACAAATAGTTAAAAATCCGGATTTTAAAGTATTTAAAGAAAAAGTTAATCTTCTTATGGCCAAATTTCATGAAGTACTTAATAAAACTGATAAATATCATCTATTATTCAATAGAGAGAATAAAGAAATTATATCAGAAAATCTTAAACTCCAATATATGTTGAATGCATATATTAGTAGATTAAACATCCATCATTTGAGTGTTATTGATTCAATAATTAAGGCTGAAATTACTGAACTTACTATTTATTTATGTATGATTAGAAACACAGTGATGGATTAAGGGATTAAGGAAAATAATATGGAAATAAGTAATAATACTGTAAAAAGTTATATTTCAAGAAGTGTAGGAGAAACTTTAATAAGTAAAGATTTTAAGAAGTCTAGAAAGGAATTAAAAAATAACAAATTTTAGGAACAAAACAAAAAACAGAAACAGTTTAATTTTAACCATAATAGTGAACAATTAAAAAAGAAAGGCAATGAAAATAGAAAATATAAAAGTATTAACAGAAGAGATAATAATAAGTATTATTACAAAAAATTTAATTACAACAACAATAACCAGTATAATAATAATAGTAATAATTTTTCCAATAAAGAGAACAATAGAAAAAATTACAACTAAAACAATAACCAGAGTAACAACAATAAAAATGAATAACTGTTGTATGGATTATTTAAAAAACTGCTTAGAAAATTGGATTTTAGCAAAAATATCAGAGTTTATTTTAGAGTAGTTGAAAGAAGGTCTTTCTTTAACTTTAGATCCATCAAAATGGATAAATGTAGGGAAGTTTTTAATAAAGAATTAGAGGCAAATAGATTAGATGAACAAAAAATTGAAAGAAATGTTGCAACAAAGAGTAGTAGAGCTAGTTTTAAACCTAATTATCAATCCTATTTATTTAGTGGAGAAAAAAAGAAAAGATTTATATTGCTTTATTTTAAATTTATATAAAATGAATACAAGCATAAATATGAACCATTTTAAGATCGATACTATTCTTATGATTTTAAAGTTTATAAAGAAAAGGTGATAAGTAACAAAAATAGACTTAAAGAAAGGTTATTATTACATTTCTATAAAAAAAATCCAAAAACCTTCTTGGTTTCGAGTAGTTAGGAAAGAAGTATTGATTACAAAGTACTTTCATTTAGTTTGAACATAGTTTCAGAAACTTTTATAAGAATTATAAAGGTTCTCATGAAAGTATTAAGGATGAAAGGTATTATATGTTTTATATATATAAACAACATATTAGTGTTAGCATTTATAGAAGAAAAATATCCTAAATACACTCAAGAAACAGTGAATCTATTAAAATCACTTAGTTGGTTAATTTAAAAAGAAAAATCAATTATCAATCTTCAAACAATTATAGAATTTTTAGGAATTGGTTTAAATTTTATAAATAAAACTACTTTTATTCTAAACGACAAACTGAAAACAGCATTAATATTAATAGATATGATAATGAAAAAAAAAGGAGACTAAGAATAAAAGTAAAAACTATTCAAAAATTTATTGGAAAATTAGAATTCTTTTTAATTATAAACCCATTCATAAGACCCTTAATTATAAGATTAAGAAGACACATAAATATAATTATTAAAATAAAGAATCAGTTTAATACAATGTTAATTCAACAAATACCATTAAAAGATTTATCAGTCCTAAAGAAGGTATTAGTGGATTATAAAGGTTTTCTTTTCAATCTAGATTTTGTGTTAATAAATTTAAATACAGATGCCCCAATAAAAGGTTTTAGTAGTGTTTCATTAAATGTTATTATAAATGGAGAGTAGAAAGAAAACTTAGAAAATTCTCATATAAATCAAAAAGAACTATTAGTAGTTTAAAGATTTTTAAAAATAGCTGTTTTACAAAAATTATATTCTCTAAATACTCAATTTCATCTAAAAGTAGACAATATAGTAGCATTATGGTATATCAGAAAGAGTTATGAACAAACTGTAAAACTAAAAAACATTACAAAAAATATTTAGAAAATATTATACAATAACTAATGGATAATAAGAAAAATATTGTAGATTTTAACAGAAAAAAATTATATTCCAGATTTCCTATCAAGAAATAGTCTTTCAAAATGGAAAACATCAAAAAATTTGTTTAACCAGTTAAACAACAAATAGAGATCATTCAAAGTAAACAAGTTTGCATTTTAGGAAAATACTCATTTAAGCAATTACAATTATTAGACATTAAAATAAAATACTTTCAAGAATCTTTAAGAAAAAGACTTATTGAACTACTTTATATTACCTTTTGAGTTAACCTTTTAAACATTAAATTATTACATAAAGTTTCAAACAATAGATACAATTATAGTACTTTATTGACCAGTATTCCTTTGGTTCTCAATTCTAATAAAAATAACTTTAAATTGACAAAAGGTTCCAAAAAAAAGTTATATAGTCCTTTTTACTTAGAACATTTAAGAAATTCAAATTAGACGCTAATTGTTGTTCAAATAAAAGCAATCAATTATTAATGTTTTTAAATAATGTTAAACAAACTATTTATTGAAGATTAACTTTATCAACGGTTAAAAGTTATTATAGAGTCTATAAGAAATTTACTACTATTCATTTAATCTTACTAATAGTCTAAGGCTAGCTACTATAATAGAAAATAAAGACATTTCGAACATTATATTGGCTGATATTGATGTTATAAATTGCAAAACAAGTGAGTTGGTTTATCAAAAGAAAGGAGATGGTAATAGAAGTGTTTTGAAAGGAGAAACCTATCTTTCTTTACAGCCAAAGAAACAGAAAAATAAGAATACAGAGAAAGTTGTATTTGAATCTAAGACTAAACTTCAATTTAATAAAGTTTCGTACCATAACCAAAAAGAAACATTTTCAATGTAGGTGAGCTTTTATACATTATTTTTATATCAGACCAAAGAGCCTATTATTGTTTATAAATCAGTCCCTTTTCTATTGTATAGTAGAAAAACTAATGATCAATGTAAAGAAGAAGGAAAAAAGAAAAAAAGGTATATTGAGCAAAGACAAACTTTACTGTTAAATAACAAAACTAACAACATTAAGAAAGTAAAACTAACTGAAGAAGAAACACAAGAAAGCTTATTAGCTGAATACATGAAAGAACTTAAGGAATTAATGCTATTAAGGGATAAATTGAATAAAGATGAGGAGACTTTAGCAACTAGCACAGTCTTTCGTGTTTTAGTAGACAAAAAAGAAGTAAATGAAATACCCACTTCGTATGATCCATTTGTACTTTGTAGTGATTTTAATTTCAACACAGATGATATGTGCAAAGAAAATTCTAGTTTATTCACCACAAAACAAGACAATTTGGCAGATATTTTACAATTATTTGATAATAGTGATGATTTAGATACATTTTTAAAATCAACCGAGAAAAAGGATTACAATTTTTTACTATTCCACTGTTCTCTCTCTTCTTTTTCACAGAAGGATGTAGACTTTCAACCGTTGTTCACTGATTTCTAATTGTACACTAAATAAATTATAAATTGTAAAAGTAATTTAGTTATTATAGAGTCTATAATTAATTTAGAAGTTAGTCTATAATTAACTTCTATTATAGTAGCTAGCCTTAGATTACTAATAAAATTAGATGAATTTATCAAATTAAAGTGGTTACAAGTAATTCTTAAAGAAAATAGAATCATTTTTAAGATATTTTTCTATAAAACTGATCAAACTGGTAAAGGAGAAAAAAAGATTTCTATGAAATAATCTTAAGATTATCTATTTGTCCAATCAAATTAATCAAAGACTACATGAAGTTAATTGAAAAATTTAAAACATCTTCTTTACCATTTTTCTCATTCCCAGATAACAAATTTATTAATAATAGTCTAGTTACTAACATAGTTAGAATAGTTAGTTCTTATTTTAATGCTAAAGAATATTTATTTTCATATTTATTTAAAATTAATAGTGCTACAGCTATAATAATTATTGGGGAATCTTTAAATAATATTAAAATAGCAGGTCGTTAGAAAAGTGATATTGCTTTGAATTATATTAGAAAAGAAACATTAACTATGCATAATACTTTTAATACCATATTTAATAAGAAAAACATATTGCTAAACTAACTCAATTGTTAATTAATAATAAAGTTTTTATTAAGTCTATTCTCTAATAAACATTAACAATTCTTTAAAAAAGAAGAACTTAAGTGTTACAATTAAAGAATAGGCGAGAAAAGCTAGTATAAATACTTATAAAGTTGTAATATTTATATTTTAATAACTTTTCTAAATTACAAAAAATTTACCAAAAATATCAATCTGCCATAGGTTAATAATTTTGAAATAATATATTTTCCACTCATTTCACCCAGAGATTCAATTACAATTACTATTTTCTAGTCATTCACCCTTGTAAGTGCGACTTTATAATAAAGCAATGTTTTTGCCAATAGGTAGCTTTAAGTAAGAGAAATATCATTTCAATATTACAATACACAACACAATAATTTAATTAATAAATCTCATTACTCTCAATATACTAACAACTAATTCAATTCAAACCCAGTAAATAAAGCTAATTTAAAGTCATTAAAACTTAATAAACTACCAAGCAAAAAACACTATAATAATAGAAACCAACTCAAAAAATCTATAAAATTAACAATCAACCAAAATTTTAAAACTACTAAAAAAATATCCTAAGTCAATTTAGTTAATAATAATTACAATGAAGTATCAAAATTAAGTAATGTTAAAAAATTATTAAAGTTCATCTTAATCAAAAGTTAATTGAAAAAATCAATATTTCATTTAATAATAAAACATACAGTATCAAAAGTATTATCAATAACTTAAAAATACATTAAAAACTATTAAATGCTAAATTTAAAAACTTTAAAACATTGTTTCAATTAGCAATAGAAAAAGTTAATAAAATTAAATTATAATTACCAAAATCATTCAATAAAAACAACTATATTAATGCAGTAAAAGAAATATTTCAAATAATATAAATTATATTAATCCAAAGCAAATTAAAAATAAATCAAGCAAAGAGTTAGTATGACAAAAATGATTACTATTATAATATTGAATACACTTATAATAATATTAATGATGTTAACAAAATTGTTAATTTATAAGGCTATCCACTTAAAGGGTTTTTTAAATGGTGTAAGAATTGTATTTAAAAGGTTTATATTAGTTGAAGAATACTATAAAAATAGACAAAAAAAATTCTTTATGCCTAAAATCTTACAAACAATCAACTTTAATGATCAAATGATAAATTTTAATAGTATTAAAACTTATTTTAATAATCAAAACAAAAAAATTAAATTAATATATAAAAACATAAAAGAAATTAAAAAACAGTTAAAAATTATCCTTCTAAAACTTAACAATAATACTAAAAGATAACTTTTTTAAATCTATACTATTATAATGTCAATAACTTAATTAATACTTTTAACAAGTACAAAAAAGAAAAAAAAGTTATGTAAATTATTGACTATTATAATCTTGATTTTGTTTGTATTTCTAAAAGTTACTTTAATTTTTAAAATAAAAGAAATTTAGTATACAAAGTTTCTAAATTATTTCATAAATAAGTTTACATAAATTATAATAATGCCCATGATGAAATAGTTGTAATTATAAAGTATAACTACAAAAATAAAAAATCTTCTATTAATTTTATAATAATTCCCAATAAAGTTCAATATCTAAGACTTATTATTAAAAATAAGTTAATTCATATTTTAAATATCTATAATTATACCCAAAGATACCCTAAAGAATTAGAGGATAAACTTATTAGTAAAATTAACATTCTATTAATTAAAATAGATAGTGAATCAATTATTTTAATAGAAGATTTAAATTGTAAAATCTTAAATCCAAATAATAACAATCCAAGAACCCAAAAATGAATTGATTTAATCAAAAGATTTAATTTGAATATGTTTAATTACAATAACTACTCATACATAAGACAACAAAACAACAACCTTATTAAAACTAAAATTAACCATACTGCTCTCTCTCTTTCTACTTCAAAATTATTAAAGAAATTAATATTAATCTCATTACAATCAATAATCATAAACCAATAAGAGTAATAGTCGAATTTAATTTAAAAACTAATTGGAAAATGATAATAGTTAAAGAAAAGTTATTAAGAGATATAATGATAAAAAATACTTTTTTTTGAAATGAAATTAAGGAATAAATTTTAATAAATATTAAGAATAATGCCTCTTAATTTAAAAGTTTTAACAATAACAAAAATTATAGAGAATTATTTGAAATTGATAAAAAAATCAAAACAATAGAAGAAAACTTTAATCCAATTAATAACTCTTTAAAATTAGAAAAAAAATAGTCAAAACAATAAATCTAAACTACAAACTAAAAATTACTGACTTAATTAACAATTTTAAAGAAAAATTAATGTTTAAATTTGATAATTTATTAAATAAAAATTCATGCAACTAGAATAAAATCTTTAATTCAATTAGCATATGATTATATAGATAATGATTTTATTAAATTAGCCTTTATACATTGTAAAATTCCTAATAATCTAGCAAACTTCATCTGTAATGCTTATAAAAACTATAAACTACAATTGAAAATTGAAAATAAATTAACAAAACCATTCTATAAAACTAAAAAAATCCCACAAAAATGTCCTTTAGCCCTATTACACAACTAATTATTGATAAAGCAATTGAAGAATGGAAACTATCGATTAAACTTAAATTTAAAACAAATGAAATAAATTTACTAAACTTTGCTGATGACCTTATATTAATTGAAACATCTGATCAGTTGTTTTAACTCAAACTAAATTAGATTAATCAATGGCTTAGACAAATTAAATTAAAAATAGCCCCCGATAAATCATTCTTTACACAAAAGAATACAAAACCATTTCAATTAAATATTGATAACATAAATATTCCAAAAATTGATGATCAAAGATTACTTGGTGGATTTCTCAAGGAAAGTAAACTTCTAAATGATAAAATTAAAAAAAGAATAACGAAAATCAAGGAAATCTTTAAGTTACTACCCAAAGAAAAACATTATCTCAAAAATTTAAATATTTTACTAAGTTGTAAAACATTCTCTAATTTTATTCATCTAAGCAGAACTAATTGCATTAAACTAAAATACTTGAAGAAAATAGATTTAGAAATTAGAAATAATATAAAAAGAATCTTTAAATTGGATAAAAGAACTAAATTAAAAATTTTTTATAATTCAATAAATAAAAGGGGATTTAATATTAACTATTAAAAGGATAAAAGCTATATTAAACAGTCAACTCGTTAACACTATCATTAAAAAAGCAAATTCAAATAATTCACTACTATCAAACCTTCTAAAAAAAGCCATAATCAAAGCATCAAAAAAAAAAAAAACAAAACCTGCAACATATATGAAAAATTCATATTATTATTGAATGATCTTAATATTACACTATACACTCCCAAAGAAATCGAATTCAATTTAAGTTCTAAACATGGAAGATGTAAGAAATTTGAAATATATACTAATGGAAGTAAAACACTAAATCACACAGGAATGGGTATTATTGTTAAATCAAGAAAGGGAGTATTTAAATACTTAGTTAAAATTAACAAAGCTTACTCCCACAACATTGCTGAGTTAGGTAGCATTATTTATGCTCTAAAATTACTACCTGCCAAAGCAGAAGCTAGAATCTACACTAACAGCCAAATTGCTCTATAAATTCTAACTAACAATAACTATAATGATAACTTGAAACCTTTCCAAATTGAATATAAAAAACTCATAAAAGAATATCAACTTAAAATAACTTTACTAAAAGTTAAGGGACACTTTAATAATCAAGGAAACAATGAAGTAGACGCAGCAGCAAGAGAAGCTATCCAGAAAATGAAATTATTTGACCTTAGTAGAATTTTCACTGAAAAAGAGTTGTATAAAAATTAAATTTTTTAAAATCTACAGCACTACAGGTTCCCGAGAAGTCTCCCATCTCAGTACTAATGTAGCCCTACTGTGCTTAACTTCTCAAATCGGACGGGATGAGGTGCTTTCACAGTGGTATGGCCGTAGATGCTAAGTAACGTTTTGGAAGGAATATGTTGGCAGTTGTTAATGTGAACAAGAAAATTTTGGTGACTAAACAAACATTTGACTATGAAAGAGGAAAGCATTTTAAAGCGTTTGGAAAATTACAAAAGATTTCTTGCCAGTTATTACAAAGATCTCCTGAAAAACTTAATAATTTTGTAAAGTAATAACCATTAAAGTTACAAATTGTAAAGTAAATAGATAATTAAAAACTGCAATTTTGGCGCCATAATTTTGCCTGAAAAATTGACCGTTTGGAACAAAAAAAAAATGCAAAATTCGGAAGACAAACAAATGAACAATAGCACTGACAATAATAAAGAAGAAGAACAACATAACCAACAAAACCCAACGCCATCCAAACCATCATCTC
>CADWAF010002185.1:0-11252 GCA_902984215.1 Willaertia magna
TTTTTTTTTTTTTATTTATCAAAAAGGCTTAATCTGATTTGATTCTTTTTTTCTACCACATTTACATCGGAATGATAAATAACAATTAACTTATGAAAAACTATTAATTACTAAACAATTAATTATCGGAATGAATGAATTTAATAATAAATAATCTAATTACTTATAGATTTTTAATGAAACTAAGTGGTACTCCCAACACTGTTTTTATAGAACTAAAAAACGGTACCGTAATTTCAGGTACCATTATAGGAGTAGATATGAGTATGAATACCCATCTAAAATCCGTTAGAATGACATTAAGAGGTAAAAACCCAATTTCTTTAGAAAATATGAGTGTTCGTGGAAGTAATATTCGATACGTTATCTTACCTGATACTTTAAATTTAGATAATTTATTACAAGATACAACAATTCATCCAAAACCTAAAAGGAAGTTAGCTGGTGGGGCAAGTGGTGTCGGCGGTACAGGCGCTGGCAGTGGTAGTGCAAAAGGAGGAAAGGGAGGGCCTGGTGGAGGTGGCGCTTCTGGAATGATTAGAGGAAAGAAACTATTGAAGAAAGGAGGACGACGAGGATTAAAGGTTTAATAATGTATTTTTTAATTTTGTTTAAATTATTTTGTTAAATATAATTTGTAATTACTTTTAATTAATATATTAAAAATTATTTCTTTTTTAATTGTTCCACTTCCTCTTGTAAATTTTTACTTTTTTACAATTATTTTAATATATTAAATTTAAATAACTTACATTTCCTGTTTATATTTAGCAACAATAATATTAAAATCATTTTTTAATTTCGTTATAATTTCATTTTGACTTCTAATTAATTTATCATATTCTTCTTTCTTTACATATTCATCTAATTTTGATTCATAATCATCATCTTTAGGTAAATTTTTTGGAGATGCAGGGGTTGTAGGTAATTCTACTAATGTAGTTTTATCTTGTTCTTCATTATGTCCTTCATTTTCTTTATCGGAAACTACATTTGTATCAATATTTAATTCATTCATTATTTTTCTACGTTTTAGTTTTTTATCATCTAGTAAATTATCATCCTTTTTATTATTATTTACTTCTTCTTTGGTATCTCGTTTTTTTGTATTCGTGTTGTTATTATTGATTAACACTTCTTCTTCATCTTCTAAAATATTCAAAGCTTCTCTTTCTGCTTCGGAACTCATTTTTTCCAGTAATTTCTTTCTCCCATCTTCAAAAAAGCCTATGTTTTTTTGAGAGCAGTGAAATGTTGTTATTTCAAGAGAATTAAGGGAAAGAATAAGAGAATTAAATTTACAGTTTTATTGATTTGTTTTTGAGTGAAGAAGGTAAAAGGAGGTTTGCTAATGAGGTAAAAAGAGAAGGAGAAGAAAGGATTTTAGTCTGAAAAGAAATAATAGAATAATAATACTGAACTAATTATTTCTTATATAAAGTACTACTGAAACTACTACTACTTCCAATATTAGAGGAGGAAGCTTTCTTAGGAGAAGTACTACTACTTTCCTTTAAAATTTTTTCTTCAGTTTCCAGTTGATGTTCAAAGAATTGAAGACAAAAAACGCAAACATAAACTTTTGAATAAAGTAAGGCTGGAGAAACTGGTTTAATCTTCATTCCCCATCTGTTCCGATCATTAATAACAATAAACATTTGTTATTTCAAACAAACATAATCGTCGATTATTTAATTATCATTAATTAAAACTACAAATAAGAAAATACATACCGCTGCCTCAATTTTAAAACGGAATTATAAGAGATAGCTCCAGGCAATGATTCTACATAAAATTCTTGTTCGCATAATTTACATTTCCACTTCTTTTGTAACCCTTGAAATACTTTATAATCATTTGGAGATAAATCTTGAGCTGCTGGCATATTTTTTCTTGTAGATGATCATTTTTTCCCGCCTTAAAACTTGGGCTGTAGAGTTTTTCTTAGTTAATGGTCAACTCAAATGTTTAATAAAGTATCTGAAACAACAGAAGAAATTAGAATGTAAAATTTGTGTAAAAATTTTATGAAAAGATAATGTGAGAAAAGGTTGTTAATAAAAAACAATAAGCTATTTATTGCAACAAGTCTTTTCTACACAACATTTCTTTTTTTCTTTACAACAAGAGGCTTCAGTTGAACAACAAGGTGTTTCATTACAACAAGAATTATTTCCAGAACAACATGATGATGATTCGTTGTTACCTGAACAACAAGTTTTATCTACACAACATGTTTTTTGTTCTTGACAGCACTTAGCATCTTTTGAACAACAAGGAGTGATTGAACAACAATTGTTATTGGATGACGAAGATTGCATTTTCTTTTTTTTTGAATTGTTTTTTCATTATTAGTATACCTTTGGCTTTTAAACTACTCGTCCATACAAATATGGTGTGGGACACTTGGACTTATTTGGACTAGTTGTAAAAATCAAAAGAGTAAAATTGAAGATTTTGATTAAAATATTTTAAAAACGTCAATACAAGTTTTCACAGACAAGAAATTAAACTGAAATAAAATACAAATTTTAACATTGATATTCTTTGAATGTTATTTATGAAACTTGCATAATAAAGAAAAAATCATATAAAGGAATGAGCTCCTGAAAAATTATTGGTGATCCCGGACAAACCCAACAACAAACGATTAAGAACAGTTCATGTAATAAATATTTACAGAACTAACTAACTTTAAAAAAAAAAGAATGAAAGTGGTTCCAGTGATAAGTAAAGAACAACAAGAGAAGAATGAATTGAAGAAAGTAGATAAGCATTCGGTTTCTACAAGTAATAATAATAAAACTATTGAGAATGATGGAATTGAACAAGGTATAAAGTTTTATAGGTCTATTAGTTGTTGTTTAACAATGCTTATTTCCTTATCAATTGTATTAAGTATTCTATTTATTACGGCTGTTTGGGTAAGTAGCAAGAAGGCTTTAACAAATCGTTAACTTTAACATTCATTAAGGTTTCAACTTTCAGCGCCTCTTTAATTACATTAGCAGATAGTAATAGAAGAAATGAGTTTAATAAATTAGAAACGTATTTCAGGCAAACCATTAAGGGTATTGAAAACTTTGGACAAACTGCTAGTGGCGTTTTGTCTAAGGAATTACAATTTTATGATTTAAGTAAGACAGAGAGTTTAATGTTCAGTTTGTGGAAAGCTCAATATTTAAATACAAAAGGAAATGAATACTTTATTTTCATTGTAGATGAAGATGGTATTGCATTGGGTTTTGCAAGACCAGATATTCCAGATATTTATGGAGCTGGGGTTTATGCAATGTTAGCAATTTGTAAGTATTAACAGTTAGAACTTTTAACAATTTACTAATGAAATGATTCTGTTGACTGGTACAAACTGGTTAGTGCACCCTGATATTACTGGAACACAGCTTCACTTTTATTTTTGTAATGATTTTTTTAACAAAAATTATTGTGATAGAAAACCTTTTGGTAAACCTGATTTGGCAACTGATATTTCTGGATCAAATTTATTGCTTTACTATATGGCTTTGCCTTATTTAGGTAATATTATCTGGACACCAACATATAGTGATGTTGCAACTCCAGGGCTTTTACATCTCAATATGCTTACCGCCTTTAACACTACTTACACAAATAATAAGAAGAAAAACGCTGTATTTGCTTATGATTTTGCTGCATCAAGGTAAGTAAAAATGGTTTTAGGTAATTTGTTTATGTTGTAAAACTATTGTGAATCGTAGTATGAATATTTATTTAAATGAAAGCACTTTACATTTACCTGGGGCAGTGGTGTTTGTTATAGAGACATCTACAGGACACGTTGTTGCAAGTAAGTAATTGATTACATTTAACAATATTTACCATCTCACTTTAGGTAATGACCCTGTAGTTTTCACATGCAGCAAGTGCGTCGAAATTTTATACTCCTCAAATTTACAAGTAATAAGTGACTTTGTGTATAGCAATTTTAATCAAAAATTAACTAACCTTAAATGTAATTATCAATATTCTTTATCATATTCAAACAGATATGTTAATGTAATGAGAATATGCACAGAAAAT
The DNA here is from genome assembly GCA_902984215.1 of Willaertia magna. Taxonomy (NCBI): domain Eukaryota; phylum Heterolobosea; class Eutetramitea; order Acrasida; family Naegleriidae; genus Willaertia; species Willaertia magna. The sequence continues at coordinate 4,060 of CADWAF010002185.1, forward strand.
GGGGTAGATTGGGTATTAATTTTAAGTGTAGAACAATGGTATTATATTGGAAACATTGTGATTGCCATAATTGCAGCAGTTGTCGCAAGTATTATAATTATATTTATTGGAATAATTGTTGGTATTTATTTTTCATCCAGAATAGTTGCTCCATTTAAACAATTAATTGTTTTATTTAGTTTGGTTTCAAATATGGAACTTGAAAATATTTCAATACCTGGATCATTCTTTTCTGAGGCTGAGTTTATTATGTACATGTTTAATCAGATGGTATCAAGAATGAAGTTATACAGATCATTCATTCCAAGTTTTCTGTTAACAGAATTAGAGGACCAAATATTAAATGGAAATAATATCAGTACAACCCCTAAAGTTGAATCTCTCATTGCTCATGATATTAATGAAAAACATCAAAAGTTGAAAAGTAAACCAAGGCTGTTTTCTATGGACTCTACTCCTTCTTTAAGTCGCCAAGCTTCTTCCTTAGAACATTCATCACTTAGAATGAGCAGTAATTCATCATTTTTACAGAAATTTGAATTGGGCCTTGAAATTAAAGACGTGACAATTGTAGGCTTAAAACTTATTAATTTCGGTTCTTGGATGACATTAGTGGATACCAAAGAAATTGTTTCTGTGACAACATTAATTTTTCAAACAGTTCAACAACTGGCAAAATCAGGAAAAGGTCAGGTTGGAGTTTTTGAAAATGGATTTATAACCATATCCTTTAATGCAGCCATAAATTCTGACCATCATGGATTAAAAGGTTGTAATATTGCTACATCCTTAATAGAAAAATTACCACAATTAAAGATAACTGAGGAAACATCTAAAGGACCGCTTCCATTTACAATACATTGTGCAGTTGTTACGGATTCTGTTGCTTGTGGTAATTTGGGAACTACTGAAGTTAAATCATTTTCAATTATAGGAAATATCCAACATAAAATTCAAGAACTGCTAGCCAAAAATTTAGAGTTTGAAATTCCAATTACAGTGTCGGAAAAAGTACAAAAGGTTATTAAAGAACAGTTTTTATGTAGACCTATTGAAACAATAAGTTTTTGTAATAACCAAGGCCAACTAGAAAATGTAAATATTTTTGAATTGGGAGAAAGTTTGCGTGTGGAAATGGATGGTAAGTAATTTAATTCACAATTTAATAATTTAATATCTGTCTTGAAGAATGGATGTATGAAATGGAACAAAAAGAATCTAAAAACAAATGGAACAATTACAATGCAGGATATGATTTATATTTAGATGGAAAATATGAAGAAGCTCTTAAAAAATTTAAAGAACACTTATCTATTAATCCAAATGATAAAATTGGAAAAAAGATGATTGAAATATGTCAATATTAATCATTGTACAACAATCAAAAAACAATCAATAAGGAATGAATAGAGGATGCATATTGATAAAACAAACCAATTGTAAAGAATAACCCTGTTACAAACACTTTTACTTTAAATGTCTTGCTACAACAACAATTAAGGCAACAACAACAATATTTAACACCACAACAGCAAGCTTTATTGCAATATAAATCTACATAATCAACAATACATACAAGATTAATAATTGTCATTAATGGTTTATAAATTGAAGTTATGTATTTATTAATATCAATTAGCCAGAATTTTTAATTTTGTTCTAAAATTATTGAGCCACCTTGAAAATGAACTTTGCTTTACAGACATTACAATTTTGATCTTACAAAAGATTAACTTTAATCTCAAAATAAAATGACAGAAAAGAAAACAGAAGAGAAACCGAAGCTTGAAGACGAACAGTTACTTGAAGCTATTAATAATGAAGATATTGAAGGAATAAAATCGGCTTTAAATAGTGGAGCAAATGCTAATTTTTCTAAATACATTGAAGGAACATGGGGTGCATATGAACAATACTCAATGATTCATAAAGTATTGGAATGGAGCGAAGATAATAAAGAATTAAAAAGAGAAGCTGTTGAATTACTATTAAGCAGAGGTGCTGATGTTAACGCAAAATATGGAGAATCTAACTGGAAAGGATCTGGTTCATCTGGAACAGCTTTCCAAATGGCTTTAAATTATGGAGATAATGACGTTATTGGTTTGTTCTTAGAACATGGAGCAGATCCAAACACTATTGAAAGAAGAGAAGCCCATACTATGAGATATGATGGTAGTTCCTCAGAGCCTGTATTATATAAAGCAACTGGAAGGATTGCTAAGGATTTAGTTAAAAAATTACTTGCAAAAGGAGCAAATCCTAATGAATTTGCAAAGAATAGAGGTCAGTCAGAGTATGGACCAATAAGTGACACAAAAAAGACTGCATTGCATTATGCTTGTGAAATGTTTTGTGAGGAGGAAGAGAACAAAAGAAAAGAAGATTTGTTAGTTATAATTCGTTATCTTATTGATTATGGCGCTGATGTAAATGCTTTAGGAAGATATGTAGATCAGGTAGATGTAGATAGAGGGTTTAATGAAGACGAAGAATATGATGAAGAATTTGATAATCCCAGAAGTGAAAAGTTCGTTCCAAGAGTAAAGAATGTTTATAAGAGATTTATTGCTCTTCATTTAGCCTTACTTTTAAGGAATGAACAGTTAACTACATTATTGATGGCTAATGGTGCTGATACAAGCATTCCCTTTAAAGAAGATAATGTTGAGATGTCTTCTTTAGAGTTGGCAAAAGAAGAACCGTTTATTTCTTTAATTAAGCCTTTCAGTTGGTCACCTTCTAATCATATTTATTTACCGTTTGAGTTAAGAAGAGGAATTGCTACTCTTCAAAAGTGTTCGGTGCGTTTAAATTGGCCTTTAAATATTGACACTTTGGGAATAATTTATACTTTTCTTTGTCAAGATTACTTTTATTGTCAGAATTTAAAGTTTATTGAGTGGAGAAATAAGGAGGAAATGAATGATAAAAACAATAGGTTTTGGTAACAAATTGTAGAGTGGAAATAAAAAGCAAAATATAAAACTCGCCAAACAAAAAATCTAGTGTTTCAAAATTAAAATCTACAGCACTACAGGTTCCCGAGAAGTCTCCCATCTCAGTACTAATGTAGCCCTACTGTGCTTTACTTCTCAAATCGGACGGGATGAGGTGCTTTCACAGTGGTATGGCCGTAGATATTAGTCTTCCTTTCCACAACTGTTTGTTAACACTAGCAATTTTTACTTGAGATAAACGCGTTGAATTATTTTTATTTAATTAAAAAACGTACTCTCAAAGAGAGTAGTGTGCAAAAAAGTGTATTGAATTATGAAATATTTTTGTAAAAGTTTGTAATAATTAATTATTCATAATTTATTTAAAATATTCCTGGAATCATAATATATTTAACACGACTACAATATTCATCCCAGAATTTACCATATTTAGCTTGACATCTTTCATTATCTCTTTGAGCTCTATTTAATAATAATAAAGTTAAATAGATTGGATAAGCCCATGGTAATAAATATCCACATTGTAAACATGGTAAAGATTGACTAATAGCAACTAAGATATCTCCTAAATAATTAACTTTTCTAGCAATTCCCCAAAATCCAGAAATTAATAATTTTCTATTTCCTGCTGTTTCAATGGTTACTGGCTTAATTCCGAACCATGTTTTAGTTGGATCTTGTCTAAATACAAACTTTTGATTATTAGCTCTATATCATCATTATTCCGATAAGAAGAAGATGAAAAGAATAAGAAACAATAAGAAGAATACAAAAAAAACTTACCCTCTAAAGATAATAAAACCAAGTAAGAATAAAATTAAATTACCAATAGTTTGATACCAATTAACACCAAAATCATTAATTAAATAAAGATTTTGAACAGAAAATACCATCGGAATCCAAGTATAATCTCCCATAAGTAACATGAACCCAAAATTCTCTTCAATAATATCAAACATAAAAACTAATCCATATTCAAATACAAAAGCATCAATAATATACCAAAAACTAATAAACTCAAAAGTAACTAAATTTAAACTTAAAGTTTGATATAAACTATATTGTTCAAAAATAAAACTAATATTAATCATTGATAATAAAATAAAAGCAGGACGATAAGAAAATAATTTAATTTCAAAACCATAAATATGTGGATTTAATTCAACTCCACACCAATAGTTCTTTATGAAATTGAAGAGGGTTGGTGGGTATTGATAGTTTTGTTGATCTTTTGGGATGTAAAAAGTGGCGCGTAAAAATAAAAATGTACAAAAAAAAAGGCTAAAGATTAAGGTAGTTATTATAAGTTCACCGATATGATGGGTAATGTAGGTATAGATTGGTACTGAAATAGTATTATTGGTTGGGTTGGTTGTTGAGATGTTTAATGGTAGGTAACATAGGATGGTAAAGATTAGGATAGATAAAAGAACTACATTTAAGCCATTTAATTTATAGTGAATAACAGTATTGTTTTTAAGTGTTGCACCTGGTTTTCTTTTACCTGGAATAATAATAGTAGCAATTACGGAATAAATTAACATGGTTATATAAATTATAATTGTTGTAATACTTGGTAATTTAATGGAAGAAAATACTGAAAGAATATCTAATCCATTATTAAAATATGGATCTAATAGTTCTGTTGGTGGTGCTTGTGGTGGAAACATTTTTTTGTTATTTGTGAAATTGCTTCCAGCGAACGTCAACCTTGTTGTGAAATTGTCGGAGCCCGAGACGGTTCTAGGGCAACAGAGACATCGGTTTCAGAAGTACTTTTAAACTATACTTTCGGTTTGCTTAGCTTCGTTATAATTGAATAGAATTTGGTTCAAGCGCTTGAATTGAATTGTAGTGTTATAGCTTACAAGTATTCTTCTTCTTTCTTGTTTGTATTAGTAAATGATGATAAAGAAGTGCCAACAAGGCTATCGGAACATATTAATTTGAAAAAAATAAAATTTCTTCTTCAATTAAAATGTGTGCCTCTTGTAAACGCACTTTTTGTCAAAACAACAATGCATCATGTTGATTGGGATCTATAAATAGAGAGACAAAAAAAATATAACGTTTTTCCCTCCAACTCCATTTTAAAAATTATTTATTATTCAAAGCCTTCTTCTCTGTTATAAATATGCCTTCAAGCCATTATCAAAATGATAGAAATAATAGTAGCAGAAGTAACGTAGAGGAAAGAAGATATAATGATGATAGAAGAAATGATGATAATAGGACTAGCAGCAGAGATAGGAAATATGATCATCATCATCATGGAGAACGAGGAAGTAGCAATAGTAGATACAATGATAATTATAACGTAGACAATAGAAAATCCTATTCAAGTAGCAGTAGAGGATATAATAATAATACATCCTCTAGTAGTTCCTATCATCATCATTCTTATTCTCATCATCATAACTATAACGATAATAATAATCAACGATATAATAATAATACAACAACTGCAAGTAATAATAGTACAAATAGTACTAAAGAATCAATACAATCAACAGCAGCAGTTTCATCATCTTCAACTAGTGTATCAAACAAACCACAATATAATGATAATAGAAATAATATAAATGTTCATCATCGTGTACAAAATTCTTCTAATAATAATACAATAACGAAATCATCTATTAATAATGAAAATGATAAAATCTCATCGTCTCGTAATAATGGAAATCCTTTGTTGAAAAGATTTGCTCATATGGACAAGGAGTAAGTACTTTCTCTTGTTGTTCTTTTGTTTAATTTCTTTCATCTTTCTTTATGTTTCTGTTTTGTTTGTATCCTTTTACATAAAATTGATAAACTAACTTTAGTATAATTAATCAATATGATCAGTTAGATAGGATAGGAGAAGGTACTTTTGGTGAAGTTTTTAAAGCAAAAGATAAGAAAACCGGTAATTTTGTAGCAATTAAAAAGATTAGAATAGATCCAAATAGAGATAAAGAAGGTTTTCCAATAACATCTATAAGAGAAATTTCAATTTTGAAACAATTAGAGCATGATAATATTGTTAAATTGTTAGATGTTACTTGGAGTGGTAAAGGTTTATTCTTTATGGTATTTGAATTTATAGATCATGATTTAGCTGGTTTAACGGAAATGCAATTTAAATTTACTGAGAATGAATTAAAGAATTTAATTTATCAAATACTTGAAGGTTTATATTATTGTCATAAGAAAGGAATTATGCATAGAGATTTAAAACCTTCTAATGTTTTGATTAAAAGAGATGGTACTTTAAAATTAGCTGATTTGTAAGTATTTAGTTTAATTTAGTCTAACAACCCTTGTGCGAATGATACTTTATGCATTGTTTGTTGAATAGTGGTTTATCTCGATTTACTCAAAAGAACAAACAATTTTATACGAATAGAGTAGTTACTCGTTGGTATAGATCTCCTGAATTACTTTTAGGAGCAACAACATATGATATAAGTATTGATATGTGGTCAGTAGGTTGTATATTAGGAGAATTATTATTGGGTGAAAGAGCAATGTTTATGGGTAAAGATGATTTAGATCAAATTGATAAAGTATTTGAATGGTGTGGAACACCAAATGAAGTGAATTGGCCAGATGTTGTTAAATTAGCTCATTGGAAGGATTTTAAACCAAAAGAAAACATGAGAAGAAGATTAAGGGATAGATTTGATCATGTACAATGTTCTCCTAAAGCAATTGATTTAGTTGAAAGATTACTAACGTTAGATCCAACAAGAAGAATAACAGCTAAGGAATGTTTAGATCATGATTGGTTTTGGGAGAAGAATACAAATCCAAAAGGTTTTAAACCAAAACATTTACCTAAAGAATCAAGGCATGAGTTAGGTGCAAGGGAAGTAAGAAAGAAGAAACAACTTGCTCCAACTGATCCTTCACGTAGTATTCCTCCAACCCAAGAACAACGTCCTTCTTATCATCATCACCATCATCATTCTTATAATGCCTCTTATCAATCAAGGCATAATGATAGTGGTATATCGGGAAGTAATGCTCATAATAATACTTCTCATAATAATGGAGGGAATAATGCTCCTCCATATAAGAAAGTTAAAACTGGACATTCTGATCATATACCTCCAAATAATCAATCATATCATCATCGTAATTATAATGATAGAGAAGATAGAGATAGTCATCATCACCACAAAGAGCCATATGATAATAGAAATAAATAAGTTTTTTTTTTATTTTCCTTCTTTCTTGTCTCTTATTACT
>CADWAF010002189.1:0-26871 GCA_902984215.1 Willaertia magna
ATTTTGGGTAAAATCCCTTGAAATCTATCATCAGGGGAACTAAATGCTACAATAAAAATAAAAGAGAAAAATAGTAGGAGAGCAGGTATTATACCTAGACAAACAATTAAGAAGATATTTGGAACTACTTGGTCTGCAACCATCTCGGTAAACTTGTTGACGTTTGTTGCTTGGTAGTAGTTTTTGTTGTCAATATATTTTTTTTGAAACCTGCTGTCAGGTGTCCACTCATAGCAAGGCGTCCTTCAACAAAACCCAACGAACAAAAAACAGGTGAGAGGTAAGTAAATTTGGTCTAGAAGAAGGACTGTTCCTTTCTATTTAATTTCGATGCTGAGTGAAACAATAAAACTCTTAAACTTTTAATTTATACAGGTTTATTTACTAATAATACAACTTTACACATATTTTGATGCTTTGATTTAAATCACTTGTCTCTAAAAGATTAAAAAATGTCTGAAGATACATGGACTGATGTCATACAAAGAGAAGTTATAGAACAAGGGAATGCCACACATTGTGCTTTAATATCAGATGATGGAAGTATTTGGGCAAAATCTAAAAACTTTTCCACTGATCCAATTCTTTCCCAAGAAGATTGCCCTAATGATTGGCTTCAATCCCTTCTTGATGGTTTTAATGATCCGGAAACAATACTTTCTCAAGTAATCCTTGAAGAAGATAAACCTCCAAGTGTTAGTGGAGGATTTTACTTATTAAATAAACATTTCATTGTGACCCATGTTATTAAAGATAAAGTAATTTGTGCAAAGAATGGAGTAATGGGTTGCTTCCTTTATAAAACAAATCAAGCTATTCTAATTGTAGTTTATGGAATTTCAAATGAACCTGGAGAATCATACCTTGAAACAGAATCATTTGTTCAATACTTAATGAATCAAGGATTATAAAATAAATCCAATAATATAATTTCTCTAATTACTAAGAAATACTTCTCTTAATATCTCCTTTTTAATGCATATTATTTAATAATTAATAGGTATTACCTCACCCTTAACTGCATTAGATAGTGGAGGGGGAATATTTAAATTAACTGGTGCAACTTGTTGATAAGATCCATTCGTACCTTGACTGTAGCTAGAACCACCAACAGATTGTGAGAATGGTTGAGATAATGGACCAGTTGGTGAATTACTAGGGAAGAAGGCAGCTCTGTTTGGCATTCCGACTGGAGTGTTTGAAGAACCACTTGTTCTAGCTCTGGATTGTTCAATTAATTTATCTTGTTCAGCCTTTAGTTGTTCATGGGTCATTCCCGAGTTTTTAAGTTTCTTTGAATTACTTGAATGTCTTGCACTTTCTAATTTAAATTGAGAATAAACTTCATTTACTGGTTGAATATATTCTTGATAACCTAATTGATTTAATGCTTCTATTACATGTTCTCCTGCAATTGTTTTTTTCTTTTGAATTCCGCAAATAGAATTAGATTGTGCGGCAATCATTTGAACAAATTCAACACAACAATCAACAATTAGAGAAGTAGTTTCATTTGCGCAACGAATGGAATCACCACTTAAATGTTCTTTTATTAATTTTTGAATGGTTGCTTTTGGTAAAGTTAAATCCTCAGGATTGTTTCCGCTCATTTTTTTTGTAATGAATTTAAAATTATTAAATGAAAAATATACAAATAAACACACTAATTTACAAAAATATTTACACAATTATTCAATCTTTTGCTTCTTAAATACTAAACGAATAATTAAATTCATTATTGCATACCACCACATTAATTGAACTCCATAATACATAAAACATGGAATAAAAACTAATATTTGGGTGTGAAGTTGGTGAGATGCGTAGGTTTGTAAATTACAAATAGCCCAAAAACAAACACAAATAAGGAAGAAATTATATACAATTCTTGAAAGGAAAAATAATCCAACAAACAAGGCTTGATTCAATTTATACCATAAAGTATTTGTTTTACCCCATTGTTTACCATAATATCTAACATGTAAGAAAGGAGTGGAAATTTCATTAAATTCAAAGGCAATTAAAATAAATGTTCCAACATTTGACATAAAAAGTGAAATGTAAGCAATAATTGATAAAGAATGATGTAAAAAATCTAAACTTTTTAAATGTTTAAATATCTTTTTCTTAAATGCTTCATAATCTGTTTTATGTCCTGGTGTTAATGGATGAAAATGATTACAAAAATAAAATAGAGTGTCAGCAACGAAATAACTATTGTAAACAATAATTGTAAAAAATAATAGTTACAAAAAAAACTTACCCTAAAGTAATTGCCAAATAGAAAAACTTTTCATCCATCTCTAATTTGTCATATGGTTCATCAAGTACAGCTAAAGTAGCAAATTGAAATAAATCTAAACCATATCTTCCAATAGTACATTGATAAGAACCATAACTTGCAATAATTGCATGAACTAAACTTAAAAACACTTGAGAATGATGAGTTTGTTCATATTTTGGAATTTCTTTATAGAAAAATGTTTTCGCTTCATTACCTAGAATATTTAAAATTAAAGGAATAATAATACTTCTTAATAAAATATAGGAAATAGTAAAGGCTAGGAAAGAAAGAACTGTAGTTGAAAAGAATAAAAGTTTTTGATCGTTTGTAATGTCATGAATATGTTTTTGTGGATTTTGATGATCTAGTGATTCAAATCTACTTGGATCTATATAGTATAAAGGTCTAAGAAAGTTATAAAGTTTTTCTCCAAAACTGTTTGTCTCTTGTACAATATTATTAGTACTAGGAAAAGTAGTAGTATTTTCAGTACCACTGTTTTTAGCGTAGGCTAATGTAATCAAAAAAACTAGAACAAGGACAGTTGTAAAAAATCTCAGCTTTTTCCTATTATTATTAGCAAGTAGTGAAAAGTTAGAATTGGTTGTCATGATTTTTTTTTGAATGTAATTTCCTTTCTTTGGTTTTGGATTGTTATTTTTACATTTAGAATTGGGTTGTAGTCTAGTAGCTAGATCAGGGGGTTGGGTTTTGTAGGAAAATTGTCAATACTATTGTTGTTATTATATAATTAGTTTCAGGTTGCATAATGAACTGGTTTTGGCATGTGTTAAAAGCTATATTGGTGTTTTTTGAGATAGATTTCTGTAGTCACTTTTTGTAATGTTGTCAGAAGTCAAATTTTAAAAAATGAATAGAAGAAGAACCACAGTTGTGGATGAATTGATTTCTTCTAATACTAGAAGTAATCCAACACTATCGGATTTATTAAATAGAGAGACGTATAGCCAATCACCACCAACAAATAGTAATATAATCGGAATAGTAGGAGGTAATTCTTCACCTTTAAGTGGTAACTCTCCTTCAACAAATGTAGGAATGGAAATGTATAATGATTCTTTAACACCAACAAATGATTATTTAGGTGTAAATAAATTTAATAATTCAACTTCTGTAAAACAAAATAATATTATTGAGGATGATACTTTTATTCAAGTGTTAAAAAAAACGTCACAACAAAATGCTATTGAATCTGTTTGTAGATTATTGGAATCAGCTTCAGATTTAGATAAACTACCAGATTTAAAACAAACAACAAAACGTCAATTAGAAAAATTAGAAACTCAAATGACAACTTTATCTTCAACACAAATTGAAGAAGCAGATCAAGCCATTCAATTAGTTACACAAGTAAGAGATGATTATTTAAAAGGAAGATTAGATGATGGAACACCATCTTCTTTATTTCAAAATATGAGAGATTTATGTGTTGTAAATGATCAATTAATTGAAAATTATGATGTGATTGGTGAAGTTCTAATTACTTACAGAAATGTTAAGAAAACAATAGAAAAGCTTAGTAAATTAACAGTTTTACAAAAACAAATTAAGAGAATTAAAAGAAAATTGGCTGACACAAATGATGTACATTTATTACAAGCTCATGAAGATATATGTTCATTAGAAGAAATTAAAGAAGATGCCTTAAAAGAAGTAAAAGCCAAAGCAATACGTTCTGATTATTATTCTATTTTTGAAGAATATTTCCAAATGATTGATGACATTAGAGAAAGATTTGAGACTGTTGTATGGTTAAGATTTACAGATATTGAATATACCTGTGAAACTGAACCTGAATGTATAGTAAGAATAATAAGAATTATTGAAAAGGAAGAAGCTAGAGATGAAAGGAAGAGAATTGAATATGAAGAACAACTAGCAGAAGTACAAAGAAATAAAAGAAAACAAAAAAATAAACGTAAAAATGATAAATTAATAACAATTAGTTCAGGAAAGGATCAAGAAGAGGAGGATGAGGAGAATGAAAGAATTTCTAATGTTGTACTTGAGCCTAAAATTAAGAGAATGAAAGAGGAATGTTTTAAGAGAATGAGGCAATATGTAGCTGATAAATATAGAGAGGCTGTTTATGAAGCTCAAGGTGTTGAAGATAAAATTCAAGGATTAAATATGTTATTAGGAGATAAACTCAATGAAGGTGTTACGCGTCATGTAATTCCTTGTTTCCCGTAAGTATTTCTAACTTTTTCACTTAGCCTTAACAATCTACAGTCCTGAATGGAATATTTTAAGTTTCTTTGCTAACGCTCATGAGGAAGAGTTGACTAAGTATATTGATGGGCTTGTTGATTCATCTAATGTTGAGATTTATAATTCAATGACGATGGGTGAAAAGTTAAAAATTATTAAGTGGCTTAGTGATGAGTATCCTCACTTGGTAGATGAGGCAATAGAAAAACCAAAATCTTTTGAGGCTCAAAGATCTCATTTGATTGGGGACTATATTAATTCACGTTCCTCTTTTATGGTTGAGTGTACAGCTAATATTGTTGCACAAGACTTTAAAAACTTTGATGAAATTCCTTTAAATGCTAATGCTCGTAATTATCCTACTACTCCCTCTGTTGTTGAAATATTTACATTTATTAATAATCAATTAGATGAATTAATGGATACAGAGATTGAAGATATAGTTCCAACTGCCACTAATTCTTTAATGGCTAGTTTGAGATACTTTATTGATTGTTCATATGAAAAACTTGAAAGATATATTAATGATATTCCATTAACTATTTTATGTGCTTTAATTAATAATAATACAACAGCTATAGATTATATTGAGGTAATGGAACAAAGAATTGAACATTTTCCAATAGAACAAGGTTTCAGTTCATTAAATGATTATTTTAAACAGAATGCCTTTAAAATGACAGATTTATTATGTGACAAGGTAATATTCAGAGATGCTGAGAGATTTATGGATGAACTATTTACTGAAACATGGATAACACTTCCAGCTGAAAAAATTTCTAAGGAAGAAAAAACTGCTTACTTGAAGGCTAGTCCAGTATACAAAATGGTTATACAAATATTTGAGCCATATGCTAATGATTTAGAAGGTGATTTACTTGAGATGGAGTTCAGAGATTATTTGATAAATAGATTGGCAGATAAATTTATTTGTGGTTATTTAGAGAAATTATTATTTGCTAAAAAGAAAATTAAATTTAAAGATGCTTTATTAGCCTCAAATCAAATGAAAGAAGATATTCGTTTGATTAGAGATTTCTTCTGCGCTACTGTAGAGATTGAACATGAAGGAGGTATTCAAGATACTGTAGAAAGAATGGATTCAAAAGTATTTAAGAAAAAGTATTATGAACCTATGAAAGTTGTATTTACAATTTTAAAAGCGTAAGTTTTTTTAAGTAATTGATTATCTTAAATATTGATTTAGTGTCACTGCTGACGAAGTATGTAAGGCTGTAAAAGATATGTTAGATAAGTTTAACGATGTATCTTATGATACAGTATTAAATCTAATGAATACACGTGAAGATTTTATAAAGAAAGACAAACAAGATTTAGATCTAAGAATTGAGGCAATTTATTCTGAGTATGAAGATAGTAGAGATCTTACTGCTAAACCAACAATATTTAGTAAAATAGATAAAACACCTGTAGATAAAAGAAAGTCAACCAAAAAGAAGAAGAAAGATACAAAAACATCAACCTTCGATTTACAAGAACTTGAAGAAAAGTCAACAAACAATAAGAAAGACACCAATAAAACAGATGGTGGTGAATTTGGAGAAAGTCTTTCAGCCTTCCTAGGCGAAGATGACTTTAATTTTGACTTTGATGCCGAAGATGATGAGGAAGAAGATTAATAATAAAAAATGAGTAAAAAGTTCTTTTATGTTGACACTTTTGCAATAAGACAATTTCAAAAGGGATATAAAGGTGGAAGTTATGTTCCTATGGATTGGAAACTTTTCGAAGAACAAGTTAATAAATTATATGCAACTGGTGAATATCAAATGAAAGATGGTTATGCTCCATTTTGTAAGCACATTTTCATTCCGAACTTTGCTGGGTGTAAACAAAGTAGTCTTGCAATAACAAAAGAAAATGAACATTTATTAAGAAGTGAATATCAACAAAGAAAAGAAAGTGAACTACCTGTATTGTCTAGATATTTTCCTAAAGAACTAGTAGAAGATCAAATTAAAGAAGCTACAACTTTAGATATTATTCTTTATTCAAAAGAACAAATATTAAGAGAATCAGAGGCAATGCAAGAAACAAGTGATTTTGAAAAGAGAAAGGAAGAATTAGAAGGTGTTGAATGGGGAATTATTTCTATAAAAGCTCAAGATGCAGATCACGAATTACCAATGGCGCCAATAACAATGATGAGAAATGCATTAGGAAGGGAAGAAGGAGGTTCTGGTGTTCCATTGGAAAGAAATAAATATATGGAATCTGTTAAATATTGGTCTCAAAATGCAATCATTCAATAATTCCAACTCGTTTAATTTTTGTAAAGTTCAATAAACCCCCAAAAGTTCAGTGCTTTCTTCGTCCTTTTTACGATTTCGCCAAAGATTTCTCACAGGAACAAGACATTTGTCAGTGAACAAAGTTTTAACATTGTCTTTTCCAGAATTAAATGAATTTGTAAAGAATTTTTTTGATTGGATCATTTTCTAATCTATTTTCTTTTGTGAGACTATACATTATAACACCACAAACTAAAACGAATAAACTTTCAATTTGAATTCCTGACAAAGAGGATGATGTTAAAGGACCTGCTATTAAAGGAATCATAAAACAAATGTTTGAAGTAACCAATCTCAACGCAGAAATAACTACAACTAAGGTTGATGATCCATATTTAAAAACAATTAATGTCGTCACCAACAGTCCAAAATAAAAAAACGTATACACACTATAAAGAATGTATATGTTTACACAATTATCTCCTACTTGAGAATTAATTCCAACAAGGCATTTAAATGAATTAACAACGTACTGAGGGAATTCACTTGGTTGAATGTAGTGAAAAGGGTGAGGAAGTGGAACAAAAGTAATCCAAAAAGTTGTTAAACCAAACAGAAATACCCATAAATTAAGCATTCCCTGAAAATAATACATATCTATAGCTGTTTTCTTTAACAACTTTTCCATTAAAACATTACTAACAGCTCCAAGCACAGTTGACAAGAAAATTACTAAGGCCCAAGCCCCTTCATTTCTGTGTGGAGAACTATGATTCGTATTGTTTGTAAATGAAGTTAAAATCATTGGGAATATATCCAGAGCTATACCTATTATGACAATTAACACACCACCATAGTGAAGTGCATTAAATCTTGTCGATAAGAATAAATAGGAAGAAATTACAGTGTTAATAATCAGAGCTTGTTGAACTGCAAGGTTAACATTTCCAGACACAAAGCCAGCCGGAATAATACTACATAAACTACCAATTGTATTAATAAATCCCATAGCTGCAAAATTCCGCATTGGAACACTTTTTATGCTTTCCTTAGTAATTGTTTTTGTTATAAAGATTTTAAATAACAAGATAGGAATAAATAATAATGTAATTAACAGTGGAAAGAAAAGTGAACCAAGAAAGTATTGATAATTCCTCATTTGGTTTGACATTCTTGCCATCAGAACACTTTGTACGCTCATGAAAAAGATCATTCATTAACAGACAATTTAGAAACACAAACGAACCTTTACTCATACTGTTAAAAGTAAAGTGAAAATGTTTTGAAAATAAAGAAAATTTAAACTCATAATTTAAAAGTTTGCTTGTTAATTGTTTAAGCTACCCTTGTTGTTTTTAATTCTGGTTCTTCGCATGCCTCACCATCCACAAGTGTATAACCAGTAATAGAACTACTGTTTATTGAGCAATCTCCTTGTTTCATTGTTTCGTTCTATCGTTCTTATTGAAGTGAACACTTATAAACAATGAAGTGCAACAGCGGAGGAAAGAAAGAGCAGTCCGACCCAAAAAATAAAATAGTATTTATTTTAATCAGAGCTCCTTCTGTTTTATGAGTCATATATTATTACAAGTCCGTAGTAGAATCTGCAAAAAATTGGACAGTTTACTGTGCTCTCTTATGACTTTGGAATTCTTTGTTTTGAGTCCAGTAGATACAGCCTAAATACAACGATAATAATATAGTGTTTCTCGGCCATAAAGGCACTAGGTCACAAGGACACTTGAGAATTTAAGGTTATATATATTTTTAAGGTCACATGGACACAATTGAACAATAACAACGATAAGAAGAAGAATAGAATTATAGCACAATTTAAGGGAGTGGAGGGAGGGTGAACTATAAACAACAGTGTTATTACTAGCACTCATTTTGATGTTTTGATGTATTTTTTAGCGAGTAACAAAGAGAATTGAGTGAAACTCACTCTCTGGTTGTTAGTTTAAATAGTGGTTTTTCTGTCATGGGTCATGGTCAACTTTAAAAGTTGACCAATGAAAGAAGTAAGTATTTATTGATTGGTTTTGTTGTTTACAACGTCCATCTAAGGGACTAACCTACGTTTGCTAAAGCAAACTACAATTATTCGTTGTAGTTTGCCAGGTCGATAACTTTGCCATGTCTTTCGACATTTTGAATTCAACAAATATATTGAAAAAATTATTTAGAAAAAAAAAAATGAAAAAACGTGATAGAGCAAAGCAAGGAGACCATCGTGCATTTGTAGATTTGAGTAGAGAGGAAAAGAGAAAAATAAGAAAAGATGATAGAACTGATAAGAAAGCAAATGAAGATAAAAAATATAGAAAAGAAAAAAGAAAACAATTTGAAGAATCGGAAATACAATCTGTACCTCGTTCAATAGTTTTAGTCAGAGGACATGATAGACCAAAATGTATTGTTAATTTATGTGAAGATTTAAAAAATATAATGTTACCTTACACAGCTAAAAATCTAGCAAGTGATGATAACGCAACAATTAAAGATATTATAGAATTTTCTAAACAAGTACATGTCACCCATTTAATGACATTAAATTCATCATTAAAATATACTTTATTAAACATTTCAAGATTACCAATTGGACCAACATTAACATTTGAAGTACAAAGTTTTAATGTAATGAAAGATTTAGAACAATTCCAATCAAATAATTCAAGAGAATATGCACCTGCTACCCCATTCCAATATGAAAAATCAGCTGTTTGTATTTTAAATAATTTTACATCAACTGAAACTCATGTCCAATTAATGGCCTTAACTTTCCAAAATATGTTCCCTCCTGTAGATGTTCAAGATTTTATTTTATCTCATTATAGGCGCGCAGTATTTTTTAATTTTAATGAAGAGAATGGAACTGTAGATGTTAGACATTATTTTATTAAAAGGTTATTGGATGGAGAGGTAGAAAGTATTACTAGTATCGAAAATAGAATAAATAAATTTGGTTCTAAGAAGACTAAAGTTCAACATGGAATGGAAAAAGTTCAAAGGAAATTAGAAAATTTTATTAGAGAAAGAAATTTATTAAAATCTAAATTAGGTATAAAAGATACAAGTAATGTTAAGGCTAATAGTGTTGCTGATTTACAAAATCCTTTGGTTAATGTTGAAGCTGAGATTGCTTTATGTGAAAAGGATTTGGAAAACTGTTTAACTAAGTTAAATAATATTTCTAAAGAGCTTCAAGGACTTCAAAAGAAGAAACAAGCAGCATCAAAGGGTATTAAAGAAGTAAAAGAAGGAGAAGAAGAGAAAGGAGACGAGAATAACAATAATGAAGTAATTGAAGTAGCTGCTGAGTTACTACAAGATCAAAAGAAAGCTCAATTAAAATTAATAGAAATTGGACCAAGACTAACATTAAAATTAAGAAAAGTTGTTGAAGGAGTCCTAGAAGGAAATACAATTTATCATAGTGAATATTCTGATTTACCAAAAGAATTAAAACAAGAAAAGATGAAGAAGAAACAAGAAAAAGTTAAAAGAAGAAAAGAACAAGAAGAAAATGTTGAAAGAAAGAAGAAAGATAAGGAAACAAAGTTGGCCGAAAAGAAAGAAAGAGCTTTACAAAAATTCCAAAAGAAATTAGAAAAGGGAGCTGAAGAAGATGAAGAAGAAGAACGTGGTGAAGAAGCTTATAATAAACTGGTAAACAATGTTAAAGAAACAGCCCTAAATGATGAAGACGAAGAAGAACCAACTATGGACGAAGAAGAATCCGATGAAGAATAAACCTAGGACGTCCAACAATAAATTAAAATTTAAAAAATATGCAAACCTCTAAATGTGTTTTTGTTGTTTTTGAAGGATTTTTGTCTGACAATTCCGAAACCACAACCGGTTCTGTTTTGGAGAAATCCAATCTTAAATTTATGAATGAAGTAACAGATCTTGGAGGAACAACATTACTTCATAAGAGAAAAGAAAGTGCTTTAAGAAAGGATGTAAATGAACAAAATGCTTTGTTAATGCAACTTTTAGATTACTATGATCCAATTGAACCAATTGATGAAGAAGAAGAGAAAGAATGGAGTATTAAACCTGAAGCAAGGTTAGAGAAACAAAGTCTTTATTGTAAATTTAAAAAACTTAAAGTTAAAGTATTAACTAATAACAAGGAAGTATTACCAGTATTTGAACATCGTAAAGAAACAGTTTCTTTATCACAATTACCAACTAACGCAACACAAGATGTCCATAAATTAGCTGAGCAATGTGTATTAGATTTGATTAATGAAAATAATGACATTTTACTAATCCATGTTCATGCAAACCAACAAGAAAATACAGAAGAAACAAAAAAGAACCAATTAGAAGCCTTTGATTTATTATTAAAAGAAATTTCCCAATTATTCCAAGAAAAACAAAACAAATGGAAATTATATCTTTCCTTACTTTTTAGTTGTCCTTTTGGAAAAACTTTAAAAAAGAAAATGGTTAAATCACCATTCCAAAGACCAACACAAAGTTATGAATTAAAGAATGGTAGAAATATTAAGGATATTGTTAATGAACAACCTTCTTGTATTTTAATTGAATATTGTCCAGAAGAAATACGTAAAGATTATAATAATTTATTAACTGAACAATCTTGTTTACAACACGCAGGAAATAGTGAAATATTAATTGATTTTGTATTTTATCAAATTGCTTATAAATTGCATAAAAGTAGTAAATATGGTGCATAGTTATAATAAAATAGATCCATTGCGTAAATTTAAAAATACAAATTGGTATTTAACAGAATAATTTTTAATGCAACGTTGATTGTAAAAGTCAAATGTCATTGAAAAAAAGAAAAAGGAATTAGAAACGCAACGAAAAACAATCACCAAAGAAAAAATGTCAGCAACAATGTCTCACTTATGTTGCAATGGTAATTACAAGTTACGGTGGTGGTCACTAACGAATCTTCTTCTAATAACTCTTCTTCTTCTTCTATTCACTTCACATTCCATTCAACAAGATAACACTATAGATAAAATAAGTAAAGAATTGGGTAAATTCAGAATATCCATACCAAGAACAACATTTCATGCTACATCAGCTCCAGAAGTATTTGACCCAACAGATTCTGATTATTGGCAAGGAATTGGTACACTCTCTCTATTTGGAGGTATCATGTTAATTCTAGCTCTATTTATACTCTTTTTCTACGATTGTTTTAGAACTTGTGGACTATTTGGAGGAATTGAACCAACCAAAGGTTTTTTCGTTAGTAGAGAAATTAGAAAAGAACCTTATGGAGGAACTCAAAAGACAATTATTAGAATCTTTTTAGTAATATTTATTTTACTTTTTTGTATTTTTTGTGGCGTTTTAATTTTAGGAAATGTTGTATTCCAACAAGGCTTTGAAAAGGCCAGAAAGAACTTTAAATTCAGTACAGAAAAGATGGCTAATAAAACAATAACGATTGGAATGTTATTACAAAACATGTCACAAAATGGTTATGCTAATAATGATCCACAAACTATAACTACTTTACAAAACTATATTTTACAACAACAACAAATTGAAAATTTAACAAGTACTTTAACTACAGAAATTAGACAATATAATTTTATTAGATATTTTATCTTAATGTTAATTGCAGTATTACTTTTAATTATTCCTTTATTAGGATTCTCTTCAAGTTTACTTCATTGGAAAGATTTTGCTTTTTATGGTTTTAAATTAGGTTATTATCTATTAATTATTGTTTGGTTATTATTTGCTATTCATTTCCCTTTTACTTTAATAACACAAGATGTTTGTTATTCAGTAGATAATGCAATTACAAATAATACTTTTAATCAACCTAAACATCCAGAAAGTTTACCTATTGTAACTACAGCTATCTCTGTTTTACAAGTAATTACAAAATGTATACATGATGGTAATTTCTTTGAAGGAATACCTTTAACTTATGATAATGTTTATTTAATGATTAATGATTTAAATACTCAATTAACTAATGGTGATAATCCACTTCATCGTTCTTTTCATTTAAATATTTATAATATTACAAATGCTGAAGAAATTGATTATGTTAAAGCAGATCCTCAAAGATTATCTCAAGTAAGACAAGCTGTTCATAAGATTAAATTATTTTATTATGATTATATACCAACTTATTTAAATAGTAATAATTGTACAGATGTTGGTAATGCTTTTGTAAATGTTAGGGATAGTGGTTGTGTTGGGATGTTGGCCGGTTTACAAATTCTTTGGATAACGTTTTTATTTACGGGGTTTTTCTTATTTGGAATTATTTTTGTGAATTGTTTATCTTATAAGAGATTTAGAAAAAAGAGATAGTAAGTTTTTATTTTTATTAATATGTAATTAATAACTTTGTAAAGTGTTATTCCTAAAAAGAGAGTACCTGAGGAAATGGAGATTGAGTATAAGACTGCTGTTGCGGCTGGAAATAATCTTGTGTAATTATTTAAAATGTATAATAATTATTAATAAATTTAATGTTTGTAAATTATTAATTTGATTCCACTAAACAGTTGAAAGAAATTTCGGGCGGACTTGTGGAACCTTAAAACAAACGCTTGTTGTAAACTAGAAGGTCAACAATAATAAAAAAAATGGAACATTTTCTCTCTAGTGATATTTTGTTGAAAATAACTGAATATTTAAATGATATTAAAGATTATTTACATTTATTTCAAATAAATAAATATGTTTATGAAAATATTTTAAATAATAAAGATTTTATTTTGGATAATCAATTATTTTGTAATAGAATAACTTGCCTAAATGAAAAGTTACCAAATTATTTATTTAATTTACAAAATTTAAATATTAGTAACGAAAATAGTAATAATAATTTTGATTTATTACCAAAATTTAAATTCATTAAATATTTACAAATTAATAAATTACCAGATAATTTTATTTTTACAAACTTACCTTTCTTGGAAGGACTTGCTATTTTTAATAGTGTTTTACAAAAAGAAACTTTGATAAATGTAGCACACACAAAGTATTTTTATTTTTCTTCTTTAAATATAAAAGATAATTATTTAAAACATTTAAATAGTCCAGAAGAATTGATATTTGACAATTGTAAAGGAATTACTGGTGAATGTTTACAATATTTTGATAAATTAACATCACTTACTGATAGAAGTTCTTTTTCTGAAAGTAGTGTTGTAAAGTATATCGAAAAATTAACAAAATTAAAAAAATTAAAACTAATAACTTATGATTTAAATCTTAACACTAATTTTTTAAGAAATTTAATTAATTTAGAAATATTGGATGTAACTTTAAAAGATGTTGACAAAGAAGATTTTAAATATTTAACAAATTTAAAAGAATTAGCTATATCAGGAAGGGATTTAAATTTAAGTGATGAGGAAAATAATTATTGTTTTGACAGTTTAATAAATCTTGTAAAGTTAAATGTTAATTATATAACTTCATTTACTGGAAAATGTTTATTAAATTTTGTAAATTTAGTTAAATTATTTATTCCTGGATCTCAAGTTAAAGATGAATATTTAATTAATTTAAAAAATATGAAAGAATTAAATATAAAATATTGTAGGAATATTAATGGAACAGGTTTACAAAATATGATTAATTTAGAAATTTTAGAAGCTGGTGATACAAATTTAGAAGATCAATACCTAACTCAGCTATGTTCTCTAAAAAGTTTAGATCTTTATAATTGTAAAAATGTTACTGGTGAATGCTTATCAAATTTAAATAATTTAACGGAATTAAAAATTGATAGAACAAATATTAAAAATGATTTTTTATTAAATTTAACAAATTTAAAATCTCTTTCTGTTGGAAGCTCTTTGGTTGGTGACGAGTATTTATTTAATTTAAATCAATTACAATTTTTAAATATTTCATATTGTAAAAATATTACAGGTAAATGTTTACTTCAATTAACAAATTTAGAGGAATTAATAATTAGTGAAAACAACAATATAAATGAAGATTGTTTTTATAAATTAACAAATTTGAAAACTTTAGATATTTCGAATTGTAACAATATTACAGGAAAATGTTTTACAAATTTAACAAATTTAACACACTTGAACATTAATAATAATAATATAAACGAAGATAATTTGGAAAATTTAATCAATCTTCAAACTTTATACGCTTCCAATTGTTTCAATATTAAAAAAGGTCTATTTTTATTGAAAATAAATAAATTAAGAATTCTTTCAACCGTAAATGGATACCTAGAAATTGAGGAATTATTAAAGCAGGACAGACAATTCAAATTACATAAAGACTTGTTATGTGTTTGTAAAAGACCAACCAATAAAACTAAAACACTAAAAATCTACAGCACTACAGGTTCCCGAGAAGTCTCCCATCTCAGTACTAATGTAGCCCTACTGTGCTTAACTTCTCAAATCGGACGGGATGAGGTGCTTTC
Organism: Willaertia magna; assembly: GCA_902984215.1. NCBI lineage: Eukaryota > Heterolobosea > Eutetramitea > Acrasida > Naegleriidae > Willaertia > Willaertia magna. Next base: position 15,188 of record CADWAF010002189.1, read on the forward strand.
ACAGTGGTATGGCCGTAGATACTTGGATACATTTTATTCTGTGGTTGAATGACGTATTTGAAGACATTAGTTTCACGTCAGATAACGAAGAACAATTTTAAATGTCCTCATCTTTTAGAGTGTTTTCATCCATATTTGCATCCATTGACAATGATTGGGTTGGAAAAGCTTTGCTTTCTCCAGACTCTTCGCTCTGTTCCTCATTGATCCTTAATAAGTTTACTTTAGGGTCCTGCTTTAACACATTAAAAGTATTTAAATATTCCAACCTTTTCCTTAATTCATCGCTTTTTTCACTCTCTTCAATTTCAATTTCCTTTTCTAAATTAATTTCTCTTTTTAATAAGTAAAAGGCATAAATTAATGACTTTTCTTCATTGTGTAGTTTTCTAATTAATAATTTTTTAATCCATTTATCTAACCATCGCCACCATCCTTTAAAACGATTGTCTAAAGTTTGAATGCCTGTTATTATTTGAATAACTTTCATTGTATTATCTATTGATAATCCAAATACTTTTAAGGCAAATTCTGTACATCTTAAATGTTCCATTTCCTTATTTCTAATGTTAGTATTACCCTCTAATAAACGAAATAGAACATATAATAATTTATCATATTTAGTAGTAATCATAATTGTTGGGGAACCTTCTTTCTGTTGTTTCTGTTGTTGCTGTTGTGTATTAATTGGTTGTGAATGTTTCTTTTTATTTCTTCTTTTTGCTAGTTCTAACCACTCCTCGATATTCATTTGATTTAATATTCTCGTTAAATAAAATAAGTATTCATCATCTGCAGCCCATTCTTCAATTTTAAATCTATTTACAGAGTTAAAGGTAATTATGCCAATTTGTTGTAATGTTTGAAATAATAATTTTTGTTCATTATTCTCTTGTTGTTCTTCATTATTTTCAATATTAATTACAGTGGAGTTTGATTCTTCATTATTATTTTGTTCTTTTTGTTGAACCATTAGTTTTTGTAAATAATTAAAACAATATTCAATATTTAAAAAGGTAGTAGCTAATTGATCTAAATTTAAAGTATTTAAATATTCTTTCCACTTTAATTTCAGTCCCAATATTACTTGTTTCCTCTTTGCCCCAACAGGGTTATTTTGTATCACTACTGAATAAAACTCTGAGTTACCTTTTTCAAATATTTCAAGTAATTTTTTAACTTCCTTAATTGTAAATTTTAATCTTTTTTTTATATGTTTTTCTTTTTGACAATTTTTAATTTGATTGATGGAAACCAATACACACAATTCATGCTTTTTGATTATATTTCTTTCTATTCTTAAAGTTTCATTTAATTCTCTTAAGGATTTTTGAGTTGTTGGAATTTTTAATAATTTAATTAAAAATCCAATAGTTCCACCGTTTACAAAAATTGTAAATAAAACAATGAAAATAGTAGCTGTAATAATAATTTCTTTTCTTTCCTCTGATAAGGGATCCATTGCCATTGTTGGAATAACTAAACATAATCTATAATAATTATTGTAATAGATCTTTTTTAATAAAAACTTACGCAAAAGAATAAACACCTCTAACTCCACCATAACTAAAAATAAATTGTGATTTCAAAGATATTGTTTCCCTCTTTCTTTTCCATTGTATCACATTATAAAAAAAAGTTAAAAAAAAGGTAATAACAAATCTATACAGTAAAGTAAATGCTAAACCCAATAATATAAAGGCAGTATCCCATCTCAAATGTAATATTAATAATGTAATGCCTAAATATAAAAAGATAGATGATTCAAATAAAATTGCAATAACAGTTAAAGAAGTTACTATAGTTTGAGTGTTATCTGGTGTAATATTTAACTTTAAATAATGACCTAAGAATATTCCACTAAATAAAATTGCATACATTCCACTAACTAAAATTGAATTACCAAAAGTAAAAGCAATCATTGATACAATTATAACAATCATTGGTTCAATTTTTGTGGCAAAGGAAGTAAATTTTGAAAAGAAAATCCCAACAATTGAAAAAAACACTCCAATAATAAATCCACCTAAACTCATATATAAAAATTTAGCAACAATTAAGAAAAAAACACCAGCTTCAAATTGAAATGGAATTCCACTATCTGCCTTAGTTCTAACAGCCTTAAATAAATTAAATAATAAAATTGAAGTTACTCCTTTCAATATAGCCTCACCTTGTACTAAAATACTTAATGTATTATTAACTGCTGCATCATTAAATGCAGCTACGTAAATAGGTATTTATTAATATAATATTAATTTATAGTGTATAATTAAATACTTACATAAAACAGCAACTGGATCTACAGCAGAAATTAAGGCACCAAATAATAAAAATTCAAGTAATTCAAATTGATAGGTATATAATCCAGGAATAAAACTAAATCCCCATAAAGTAAAAGAAATACACAATGCATTCAATAAAGTTCCAACAACTGCATACACTAAAATTAAAATAAAATTACTAAAAAACACATTTGTATTCAAAACATAACCATTCCTAAAAACAACTGGTGGAAGTAAAAAATTTAAGAAAACATCATTACTGATTAATATAATATAATCAAATATCTCTTCATTTGATGTAAATTTTACAATAATACCAATAATTACACCAATTAAGATAAGTAAGGAACATTCTGGTAAAATTCTACGTAATGTTGTTAAATGAAATTGAGTAATAGTTAAACTGTAAAATAAACGAACTATAAAGATAGTTGTAATGAACCCTATAATGATGTAAACTATATTCATTAAGATTGTAGTTTGCCATCCTGCTATTGGTCCTATAATGCGTATAAGATGATAATATTATATTATAACAATAATTTAAATAACAATTTAATCATTTACCTATAAGTGTATCGGGAATAAGATCAGACATTATTTTTCGGAATAGTTTCTTCTTTTCAAAAGAACTTTCTTTGGATTGAGATACATGTAGAGATATTCCTTTTGTGTAAATTTAACAATTATAATCAAGGATAATGCAGTTTTACAAACCATGTTAAATAGTTCCTTTCAACTTTGGCACATTTTTTATTGGAATAAAGTGTATTCCATTTTATTTTAAATTATAATCTACTGGTAAATGAATTAAAACTAAAATCGTATTATAAAACAACAATTTTTATTATAAGTACATAATTTAAATACAAATAATTTATTCAAAATATTCAGGGATGAAATCAGACTTTGCGAACATTTCAAAGTATTGATAAATAATACTGACTGCTAATAAAATACCTGTACCAGAACCAATTGCACCTAAGAAATCTGCAATAACAGTTAAAGCACCAATACATAAACCACCGAATGCTGCAGCAATTGGAATATATTTATCTAAAGTCTTAATCATTTCCTTTGGTTCATCACGATGTCCTACTAAAATTAAACCTTGAGATTTTAATTGATTTGCAACATCTCTTGAGCTTGATCCAGAAACATTAATCCAAATGCTTGAGAAGAATGCACATGAACCTAACATGAAAGCAATATAAAGAAGTGCATGAATAGGATCAGCAAACATTTCATTCAAATTACCTGGAGGAGAAATATAATAAACAAAACCACCTACAGGAACGGATTGACCATATTGAGGTGTCTCCCATCTACCTAATAAACTAATTAAAATATTATCACCAAATCTTCTATATAAAACTTGAGAGAATAAGAATAATTGTGAAACTAATGCAGTTTGTAAAATGATAGGCATGTTACTAGTGTAGAATAACTTAATTGGATAGCTACCAACATTACCTCTTTGTCTTTGAGATCTTAATGGTAATTCAACACGGAATCCTTGGAAGTAAATAACAATTAAGAAAACTAAAATAGTTGCTAATAAATTAGTAATGTTAGGGAGATTTGGTCTATAGAAAGCTTCCTTTAATGCTCTAACCTTATCACTTCTAGTAATTAACATATGGAAAAGAGAAATGATAGCACCTTCAAATTCAACACCTCTACCAGTGTTAATAGTAGATGGAGAGAAAGATTTCCAGATAATAGTTTCACAAATGTTTGTAGCAATGAATAAAGAGATACCACTTCCTAAACCATAACCTTTTTGGAGTAATTCATCTAAAAGTAAACAAACGATACCAGCTACGAATAATTGTAAGACGATAAGTAAGGCAGTAACAAGACCAAGATCTCTAACATCACCATACATTCCAGATGAAACGTAAGCTACTGCTTCAATAATTGTCATAATTAAACCAAAGAACTTTTGAGCACCGTTAAGTAATACTTGATCTTCTTGACTTTCTTCATTTACTTCAATAAGTTTTGCTCCTGCTAATAATTGTATAATTAATCCAGCTGTAATTACAGGTGAAATACCTAATTCCATAAGAGTACCTCTGTTTGATGCTAAGATAACTCTCATCCAATATAATGGATCACTTGATGATGCATTACGAATACCATATACTGGAATTTGACAACAAACTAAATAGATGAATAAAGCAACTGCTGTCCATAAAACCTTTTCTTGGAATTTAATAGTTTTACTTGGTTTTGCAACCTCAGGTAAAATACTCATTGCTGGACGCAATAAGTCTAATAATCTTGCCATTTTTTTGGTTTTGTTTTTTAATTTACAATCTGTTTACGTCACCTCTTTCACAAGGTCTTGTGTTTTATAAAAAATTTTAACACAGATTTACAACGATGATGTAACGGAGAAAAGACTATGAAAAGACTTTATTTTGAAAAATGTTTGATTTGCTGTGTTTTTCAAGAATGCAAGACTACTTGAAAACATTAATAGTCTCTCACAAAACACCAAATAAAAATGATGAAACAAAAGTCCCTTTTAATTACTTACCTTACCAAATCTCAAAAACGCAAGACTAGTGTCAAAACTACATCAAGAAAGAAGTTCTACACCATTACAAAAAAAATGGAGAATGAATTGGACGAATTATATGCAAAGTTTTTAAAATCTAAAGAACATGAGGTGACAATTGAGGAATTATTAGAAAATGATGAACAAACGAAAAAAGATAATGGAATTTGGTTGTTTGGATATGGTAGTTTGATTTGGAAACCCGAAATTTTAAACATAGACCAATTCGGAGGATATGTAGTGGGTTATAGGGTTGGTTTTTAATTTATTTTCAAAATTTAATAATAATTATTGTCAAAAATTATAAGAGAAGATTTTGGCAAATGTCACGTGACCATAGAGGAACTTTTGAATACCCAGGAAGAGTGTTGACTTGTTTGACAGAAGAGGATTATGAAAAAGTAATATCTAATTATGACGAAGAATCACCACTAAGAAAAGAAGAAAAAGAATTTCAAAGCAATGAAGTACTCTATGGAATGTGTTATTTAATACCTAAAGACCAAGCTTTAGAAATATTTAAGGTAAGGCAATGTCTATTATTCACCATTCTTACAATAATTGCACTTAGCAACTAGATTATCGAGAGAAAGGAGGATATCACAGAACCATTGTTACTGTTCATTCCAGTGAGAAAGGACATTCCAAACGTGCTATATTATATGTAGGGTCCATTAATAATTTTGAAAATACAGAATTTGTTTCTCCTTCTTCCCTTGGTTGCATTGAAGAAGCAAAGATAATTGCAAAAGCCATTGGACCAAGTGGTAAAAACAAAGATTATCTCTTTCAATTAACAAAGGCTTTAAGGGAAAGGTTTGGAGGTACAGAGCCTTATTTATATAGATTAGAAGAAAATGTAAAGAAATTATTGTTGGAATAAACACCTTTAGTGTTGAGGTGAATTATCATCTTCATGATTTTCTTCTTCTTCTTGGCTCTTCTCTTGTTCAAATACCTGTGTTGTTTGCATTGAAGAAGTTGACATTTCTAATTGTTGTATTAAAGAATCTGTTAAGCTTAATTCTGGTAAATTACTTGTCCACTTTTCTGGAACAATTTGAAATTTTACAGTAGATTCTAAAATAGATGGACACAAACTACCAGGGAGGTATTCACCATAATCTTTAAAGAATTGTTGTCTCTTTTGTTCTTCTTCAATATAGATTTGATCAATTTTTTGTCTAAATTCATCAATAATTTCTTGTGTTTGTTTTATAACTTTTCTTCTTCTGTCAATTTCTAATAACATTTTATCATAAGAAGTAACAAAGAAAGTATACCATACAGTTAATTCTCTTATTTCTTCAAAAGTAGATAAACTATCCATTTTATGTTGATGAAAAGTAGTTTGTAATTCATCTAATTCAACTACTTTTTGAGGAATAGTCGGCGATAATTGTTCTAATTGTTTATAACAAGTAATAGATAACCTATAAAATTCACTAAATTTTTGATATTTTTGATTTACATTATAATAATTATTCGTAATAATTTCAAAATGATTTTCCAATTTAGAAATATAATTTCTTAAATTATTATTTTTCTGTTCTAAATCATCAAAATCGATTGATGAGTAAAATACTGGATTTAATAAATGTTGTAATCTATCATTATGCCCAGCAATCTCTAACACTATATTTGTCATTGAAAAAATATCTTGTTGATTTAAATTCATATCATCAGAAATTGCATTTTCAGTTAAATTTTGTAAAAAATTAATATTTAATTGTGGCGAATTATCATTTGATGATTGAACCATTTGTTCATCATTTGTAGAAGTAGTAATAGAATCTGTTTTGCCGGTTAAATTCATTAATAACTCACTATTCCTTTGGACATCATCAAATTGTAAATCAACATCTTGAAGTATTTCATTTCCTTTTCTTTCTATTAAAGTTATTCTTTTTAATTCAGTACAAGCTTGTTGCTGTAATTGAGTAACACTTTCAATATTTACAAAATCAAATAAACTTTTCTTCTCTGTTGACCTCAATAATTGTTGTTTTCCTTGACTTATACTTAATTGAGAATGTAATGCTTTTCTTTTTAATGTTTCAAGAACTTGACCTAATTCCATAAGAGAAGTTTCTTGAAATGTTTTATATTGAGAAATATCACTTAGGAGAATTTTATTTTTATGTCTTAAAGTTAGAACTAATCTCTTTACTACCCCTAATTGTTTTTGAATTTCGGAAAATAAAATTTGTAATTTTTGTTGAGTTCCAGAATATCTAGAACATAGCAAACCATATTCTTGTTCTTTCCGTTTGGCTTCAAGTAATAATTGTTCAGCCTTTTTAGCATAAATTTTAGCATCCTTTATAAGTTGCTGTAATTTTTCTTTGATTTGTTGTTCATTTACTGAATTCATCATTTAAAGCTGTATTGTTTTATATAATTACAAATTTATATTAACAATAATATACAATAATATAATTGTACAAGTATCTAGAAGAAATTTTAAGAGTATATCCACAAAAGCCTTCTGTTTTTCGGTCCTCTTTATGCCTGAAAACTGGCTTTTCAAAATGAAAACGCAAGTATTTTTTTTTAGTTTTTTAAATAAAATTAAATTTACATCTACAATCAAAATTAGCGAGAGAATCAATTATTTTGCCTCAAATGAAGGTTAACGAGAGCCTTTGATTTAGGGTTTAAGGAAATTGTTTGAAAAGTAAACTTGTTTTTCAAGATTATGTGTTAGTAAAGGCAAACTTTTTATAGAAGGTAATTTTAAAAGACGTTTGATTATATAAATAAATGTTGCAGTTATTCTTGCTTTACTTCGGCTACTAACAACTCAAACTCAGCTAATCTTTACAACTTGGAAGACTACTCGAGTTGCTGACAACATCAAAACAATTATCAAAAAAAATGAATGACTTGAATGTTCCTCCATCCATTTCAATAAACAACCAAGCCGATTTACAGAAATGGTTTGAAACAATATTTACTCCTGTAGTACTTGTTAGAACCACTCCTAGTGTTGAAAATATTTGTTTAAAAAACAATTTACATTTTATTGATTTACTCAGACCATATCAAACAGTCAAAGAATGTAAGTAATTAAATGAATTTATTATTTAAATAATTTTATAGTAAATTATTCAACAATTACCTTACAGAATTTTTCAGTAAATTTTGTTAAAATTCCAGATCTTCACAGAGAATATTCCGAAGACGGTAACAGATTGTCTAATAGAAGTGAGATTGAACAAAGAGAGAAAATTCAACAACAATTTATTGGACATATCATTAGAGAAAGTTATAATCAATTGTCTGAATATCAACAACAACAAAGTGAAGCATTAGATATTAGTCCATGGTTTGATATTTATCGAGATGAATACATAAAAACATTAAATTTATCAGAACATGAAACATTAATGCATCCAGTTGCATGCGTTTCAGTTATTTCTAGTGAAGAAGCTAATGATCCAATTCAAACATTAAAAAGTTTATATGATCCCGAAAATCCACCAAAATTCTTTAAAGATTTTGGAATTGATTCTGACGTATTACATATTATTATTTTAGTTCATGATCATTTCTATTCTGGAGGATTAGAAAAGGCTAATTTAGTATTTAATAAGATTAAAGAAAAGTATAAAGCATCATCATGTAGACTTTTAGTTTTAAATTCAAGAGAAACTAATGAGAAGCCTTTAACAGAAATATGGTCTAATTCAATGCCTAGAAAAGATTTGTATTATAGAAATTTTGTTGAAAAAATTGTACCTAATGGTCAACATTTATCTGTTACCGATGTAAAATATATTCAATCTACAGTTGAGTTTATATTAAGTCAAGTAGTTTCATTTATGGATTCAAAGATTAAGTCTGTTACAAGTACAGTTGTAGCTAATAAGAAGGCTTTAAAGAATAGAATTACTTCATGGTTTACAAAGAAGACAAAGGCTGAAGAAGAGGGAATTAGTGTTGAAATGCAAATTAGAAGAATGGCTGATATGGCTTTTATGATTAGAGATTATGAAACTTCTTTTGCTCATTATAAATTAATTAGTGGAGATTTCAAGAGTAATAAAGATTTTAAACATTATGCTGGAGCATTAGAGATGATGAGTATTTGTGCTATTTTACAGAATGCTAATCAAAATAAGAAAGATATTGAAAATAATATTGACAGTGCTTTCTTGAATTATAAAAGCTTAGATCAATCTGGGTTTGCTTTAAGGGTAGCGTTTATTCAAGCATTATTATTTAAGATAAAGGGATCTTTTAGAAAGGCAGGTGACGTTTATATGAAAGCATCAAATATTGATGAAAGAAATTTCTTACAAGCAGCTCTATTCTTTGAACAAACAGCAATTTGTAATAGAGTAAATTTAAAGTTGACTAGAAAATCAGCATTATTTTTAATATTAGCTGGTTATAGATATAGTCACACAGATCAAATTAAACACTCTTATAGATGTTATAAAGCTGCAATGAAAGTATATTTTAGTAGAGATTGGACCCAAATTTATGAACATATGAGTTTTACAATGGGTAGATTATCTCAACACATGAAAGATTTAAAATCAAGTGTAAATTATTTACATGATTTCATGACAAGTTGTAAACAAACATCAGAAAATCAACAAAAGTTTATGGATGAATTTGTTCAAACTGTTACGGCATTTATTTCAGAACAAAATGAAAAAGGTATCCATGATGCTCCTTTTGACTTTTTAGATTTACCAAAGATAAATACAACTTCTTTAAGAATATTACTTGGTTCTCAATATGGTAGTCCAGTTTATGCTGATGAATTACCAAATGAAGAATGGATGAAGATGGAAGAAAGTTTAGTAAAGAAAATGGTTGGTAGTCTTGTTTTCTTTAAATGGGAAAGACCTGCCAATGATTTTAAGAAAATTGAACCATCAGTTATTAATGAACCAGTGTTTGTTGAAGTTTACATTTCAAATACTTTGGGTATACCTATTGATATTAAAGACATTGAGTTAGATGCAGTTCTTAATGGTGCTGGTGACAATAATTCAACTATGGATGAAAATGATAAAGGATATGTTACAGAACCAATTTCTGTCACTTTACAAAGTCAAGCTTCTATAGCCATTCAATTAAAAGTTACTCCAGTAAAAACTGGTGAATTACAAATAATTGGATTAAAGTGGATTATTGGTAATTGTATTAGAGGATATAAAAGATTCCAAGTCAAGGGAAGAAGACTAAATGATACTAAACAACAAAGAATAAATGTACAGTATGAACAAGATAATAGATTAAAATTTAAAATTGTAGACAGCGCACCATTATTGAGAGTAAACTTTACCCAAGATATACGTCAAGTATGGAATGGTGAAGTCTGTAGTACTAGTATGGTAATAACTAATGATGGTAGATCTTCATTAAAATCTTTGAGAGTGAAATTAAATCACCCTTCTATTTATTATTTGGGAAATAATATGAATACAAACACACTTCCTCTATCAGTTAACGATGATAAAAGTAGTAGAATACAATATACATCAGATGTTAATGGTATTTTAAATGACTATTCATTTTATGAAATTTGTGACAGTTTAGATGCTGGCCAATCAATAGAAATCCCTGTATTTATAAGAGGATCATATTCAGGTCATCATGATGTTAAATTCTTATTTTACTATGAACCAACTGAAAAGATTGATGAATTAAAATATAGACTTTATAGATTCCAAACAAAATTAGAAGTTTTAGAATCATTAAAAATTACAACCTTCTCTGAAACGACTTATACAGATCTTAATAGTGTAGTTTGTGGTGTTAAATTACAAAACTTTAGACAAGATCAATATTTAGAAATTGGACAACTTGCTAGTGTTAGTCCTTTGTGGGAAGTACTACCAATAGTGCCATTAGAAACACCAATTATTGTTATGCCAAGAGAATCATATACTCTTTATTTAAAGATTGTTAAAAATCATGAACAAGAGAAGAAGATTGATGAAATTATTGGAAATGAAGATAAATTGCCAAATATTGAATTACTTCACACACATTTGATTTCATCCAAAGATAAAATTATAAATACATCTTTAACACCCTATAAACAGTTTTTATTTAGTGAATGTAAGAAGCATGAATTAACTTATTATGGTCATCCTGTTTATTCACAAGAAAAGAATACAACAAATTTGGTTGATATTGAAGATCAATTAAATACTTTAACTTTACAAGTGGTATGGAGATCTAGTGACAAATCATCCTTAGGTATTTCTCAACATATGAGAGTTGCCTTTTTACCTCATATGAAAAAACCAAAGAGAATTCATACCTCTGCCAAGTTTCCAACCAAAGAGAATTTACACTGTCCTATTGAGGTAATACTTGACTATGAAAAGGAGATTTTACATCAATTTGAACCATCTAGCCCAATGTGTACTGTAACTGTCTTGGTTAAATTAAGAAATGTATCACCAGACCAAAATACTGAATTCACTCTTGAATTCTTACCTCCTTATATTCAAAGTAGTGCAGCAAAAAGAACTACTGTCATTGGAAGTAACCCTAATATTGTAATACCTGCCCAAAACTATTATTTATGGAATGGACCTACAAGATTGTTTATGAAAGATGTAAAACCAAATTCAGAGGAATATGTTGTTCCAATTCAAGCATGTTTCTTTTCTCCAGGTGTTTATAACCTTAATCAATTCAGAATTGCTTGGAAGCAAACAGATACAGGTATTTCAAGAATTATCCCTCACTCCTTTGCAGAAGAACAGTTCTTAATTCATGTAAGAACACCAAATGTTGAGAAAACTACTGTAGACTTTTTCTAATAAAATTATTTATTGTACAATTTTTTGAATTTGACCGCA
>CADWAF010002210.1:0-17363 GCA_902984215.1 Willaertia magna
TGTAAAAATTTATCTTTAAAATAATTAAAATATTTTTGTACTTGTGATTTCATTGAAAATTCATTTGTTAAAAAGTTTGTACATCTCTTTAAACTACACATTGTAAATAAAGGAATATAAATTAAATTAGCATCTTTAATGTTATGTGTTAATTGCATTCCAATACCTTCATTTGCTCTTTCAACAATCTTTCTTTCAAATATTAATATTCTATTTAATTTCTCTAATTGTAATTCTTCATTCGTTTCAATTAAACTTGTATAAAATCCATCTGTTAAGATCTTTTCATTTCCATAAATATAGATCTTTGGTCTTCCACTTGAAATTAAATTTCCAATTGATGAGAATGCATTGTCTGTGTGCCATTTACTTTTAAAGTTAGATAATTGAGGTTTGTATTTCTTAAATTTATAAACTTTTGATATTGGTGAATCTAAAAAGTAAAATGGTCTTTCATTATTTGTAAATGATTGATAATAATTTGAATCATTTGTGAAAAGTGACAATTGAGGTGTTAATGGCATTTGTGTTGCAACTAAACCCATTGCATAAGATAAAGCATCAATCTTTTGAGCATTATTATTTTGTCTAAACATATCATAATAATTAGCAATTGCTTTTAATTTGTTTAATGCCTCACCTTCTCTTTCAATTCTATGTAATTCTTCCCATACATCTTCTATATCAGCATGTAAATAATATTTATTTGGAATGACGACTGACATATCTTCAATTGGGACAGTATATCCAAATAATGCTCTATAAATTAAGAAACTCTTTTCAACAGTTAAAGGAATACAACCAGATATTAAACTTTCATAAAAACCACTTCTTGTTGGAGTATCACCATGTAATTGAATACAAAACTTACTCATCCTCATAACATCAATATTAAAAGAACTAGCCCATGATTCTCTATACCAATGAAAACCTTTTGAGGAATACTTCTTCTTAAAAGAATTTAAAAACTTTGATCTATGATTAACTAAAGTTAAAGTTCTATCAGCACCTCCGACAAAAGTTAAAAAATATTTTCTTTTCTTCCATTGTTCATTGTACATCTTCATAAAACTTTGTTCATTATAAGGTTGAGGAAATAATGAATAATCTTGGTTAGCCTTAGAGGCAGTAGGCCAATCATAATAAGTCATATAAGGTATAATTAAACATCTATCATAACATCCATTCTCATACCACGCATCTAATGGTTGACCTGTTACTCCTACAACTTCATAACTTAATAATTTAATTTTTGGCGGGATCATATGAAAACTACAGCGATAACAAGCATATGAAAAACTAGCAAAATGTGGAATATTTAATTCATAAACGTTTTTATATAATTCATAATTATTTCTAACTAATAAATATTCCCAAATATTTCTAAACATTTCATTTCTACGTATTGCATCAAATGGTTGTTTAACTGTATTTGTATGATAATAAAAATAATATCCATTCATACGAAATGGAATATAAGCTATAGTTGCATCTTTAATATCTTTCACAAGTTTAAAGTATTCATTATTTAATGGTTTATCTAAGGTACCATTTACGTTTATTCCAAATATAGAATATAGATAAGATTCAACTAGTACGTGAGGGAAGAATCTATTATATTTTGGATGTAAGAATTCTTCACCATATCTTTCAATGTATTGATGAATATCTTTTAATGGAGCTTTAAATTTACCTTTATGATATTCTTCTAAATCTTTAATTTCATTTGGATCATCTGGGAATGGATAAATATAAATTTTAATTGGCCATTGTAATTTATTAAAATTTTCTTTCATTTTGTTAAATTCTTGTTGATTTATTGGATTAGTTCCGTATTTTAATTCAATTAATCTCCAAAGTTTTTCACGTAAAGTTTTTTGTGAAGAAACGAAGGACGTTGTCGGAATGGAAGGTGTTGTAGCATTTTTTTTGTTATCGTAGTGGTGTGGTTGATGTTGCTGAGAGAAATGTAATTTATTTAAATGATATTCTTCCTTATCGTGTTGAGTTAAAAATTTATTTTCATAATTATAATCATCATATTCTTCTTCATCTTCTAAATGATTATTTGTTTTTGGATGTTGTTGTTGTTCATGATGTCTATTTGAAGAATGATGTTTATTACTACTAGTAATGATGGCAGGTGAAGATGTAGAAGAATTATTAGGAGTGAAATGGAAAAAAAGTAAAACTAAATTGAATAAAACACTTAGAGTCACCAGTAATATTATGAATAGTTTTTGAGGATTTAGAACAATACTAGCCATGTATTTTTTATTTTTTTTGTGTGACTAATGACAGTGTTTAACTGAACCTAAAGCGTTGTTTCACTAGCCTTTTTATTTGCTTTTTCACCAAAATAGATTGGCGATGAAGTTTTTAACCTTTGTTCTTTGGGCTATGCAGGACTCACTGGGTGTCTTAAACTCGTTTTTTCCCCTTCTCTTGTGCTTCTAGTAATAAATTTATTTTATAACCTCGTTGCAAGGTCTCAAAGTGAACCTATTTGTTAATTCCTTAAAAACATTTTTTGATTGTAGCGAGTATATTCCTTGAAACACAGCAAGGAGAAAGAATAACTGTAGTTCTACACTCCTCAAGTCCGTTTCCAACAGCAGATAATTTAGCGCAATTAGAAAAAACCGCTGGCGCTTTTCATTACTTTTTTATCTTTGAGTGAGATTTAGCCAACAAAAAGACAACATAAAAAATTGTTTGAAAGATGAATAATGAAAAGAATAATAATCATATACTATTAGAAGACGAAATAATAACATATAAACCACCTATTGAAACATCTGATAATGTTATCAATAGTTTAGAAGATGGCCCTACAATACCTAATCACGAAAATAATAATAACGATGACCATCATGATAAAAATCAAGAAGAGACAAAAGAAGAACAACCTAATAATGTAGATATTCACAATGATAAAACCACTAAACCAATTTGGAAACTTATTTGTTTTTCTCTTTATTATATAGGAATGTCATGTAGTTCAACATTTGTTTTAAGTATACTTTTACCTAAAGTAATTATTTTTATGTTAGGTGATACTAATAAGGAAATTTATTTAAGTATAATTATATCAGTTAGTACAGCATTAAGTTTATTTGCTGGTCCACTTTTTGGTCAATTATCTGACAAATACTTGATACGGTACCCTTTCTTTTTTGGTGCATTAGTTTGTTGGTCAACTTGCATCGCTCTTGAAGGGATCATTGTAAAAATTCAAGATGTATTTCCATTTTATTCTATTCCATTCTTTGTGACATTTTCACTATTAATAATTGTATCAAAGAATTTTTATGTAGTTTGTTTTGCTGTTGTTTCGGCTTTAATTGCTGATTTAATTCCAAAAGAACAAATGAATTTAGTTTCGACAATGGTTGGAATATTTCAATTAATTGGTGTTGTAATAGGTGTAATTGTTAGTGGAATAGTTCTAAAATATATTGATATATTATGGTTATGTATTGCTTTTAGTGTTTTATGTTTAGTTACTGGTATTCCAGTATTGGTTTTCATTAGAGATGTTCAAGAATTAGATAAAAGAAAGACTAAAACAAAATCAAATTCACTATTGTCAACTTTAAGTGCAATGGAAAGCCACAAACAAAAAGAAAGTCAACCAGAAATACCCAATCATATTGAAGTTGATAAAAAAGAAAGTAGAATAGTTAGAATTAAAAACTATATAGTAACATTTGTATCACCTTTTGGAGATAATAATTTCTTATGGGTATTTATAACTAGATTTAGTATAATGTTAACAAATGTAGCAGCAAGATCTTATTTCTTATATTTCATTAGAGATGTATTGACACCTTTTAATTTTTTACTTTCCTCTGATTTTCCATCAACTGATGAACAAGCATTAAGTTTACTTTTAGGTTGTATTTGTGTTTTCACTTTAAGTAAGTAATCTAAATAATAATTTATTCTAATATTAAATTAGTTGGAGCTGGTTTAGCTCAACCCTTAACTAGGCATTTAGGTAAAAGAATGGTATTTTTCTTATTAGGAATAATGTTATTTGTTAGTGGTGTAGTTATTGCAATATTTAGAACTTATAATGTCTTACTAGTTTGTTCAACTTTACAGGGAATTGGAGTTGGTTTCTTTTTAGCTGTTGATCTCAGTTTTGCAAATGCTGTTTTACCAAATCCAGATCAATCAGCTAAGGGTAAGTTATTTAATTGTTTTAAAAATTATTTAATTTTGTAAAGATTTGGCTTTATGGAATTTTAGTAGTTATATTCCAGATTTATTAGGTGTGCCATTTGGTGCTTTCTTAATATTTGTTGGTAATAAAATTATTCCAGATGAAACAATAAGAGGATTTGGTTATATTTTATTATTTTCTGTGGCTGCTGCTTTACAATTAGCTGCTGGAATATTGATATTTAAAGTGAAATTGCCAAGTGATGTGGATAAAGGTATAAAGAACAAAACAAATGGCATTGAGAATAATTCAAATAATAATAATACTGAACAATTAGTTTAAAATAATTTATTATGATAAACAATAATTGTAATTTAAAGTTACAATTAAATTTTGAATAAACCAATTTACTAACAAAGTTAAAAAGTATTTTGTACAATTTAAATTATTTATTTTACAATGTATTTAAACCACATGCAATTCCTTTTGTAAGTTCATTAAATCCAACCATTTCTTATATTCTGTCGTTTTCTCCAATCTTTTACAAGTATCTGCAATATTTAACATTAAATCATCAATTATCAAACTCTTTAGTCTTTGGTAGCCAATTTTAGTACTGTCATAATTATTAAATATCTGTGAAAATTCCACCTTCACTTTTGAAGATAAGTTCACTTCATACTTTGAATAATCTTCAATAAAATTTTTAAATAAATGTTCAATTTCTTCTTTTGTAATTTCTAAACCATTCGTTGAATACTTTTCCTTTAAATTCATTAATTGTTCATATAATAAAATATTTTCTAATGAAAATTCTTTTTCAGCATATTTTCTTAACAATTTAAAGTAAGAATCATTACTTAATTTCTTTTCAATTTCTGATGATTTACCTTCTTTGACATTAGTATAAATTTCCTTATTTCCCTTACAACAAGTTAAATGATTTGAAATAAATGTCCAATATTCAAAAAATAGTGAAGTTCCTCCTGAAATGAAATAAACTAAACAATAAGCAATTGTTTTTAAAATAGCAGTTGCCATTTGATTACCTATTGGTATTGGAATAACTACTAAGAAAATTAATGTAATGAAAATTAAATCTAAACGTTGATAGAAAGGATCGTCGAAAAATAAAAAGTTTCTTAAACCTTCTTTTCTTATTTTAGAAACATTTGCTAAAACTTCAATAATCATACATAAAATACCAAAAACAATGCTAACTAAAACACATAAACCATATAATAAATTAATACCTATCATTGAGGCATCTTTAAAAGGTAAAACTAAATTTAAAATTAAAGCAATTATAAACCAAAATAGTGCATATAAAATAGATAAAATTATTGTTAATATTATTCCAAAATTTTTACTAGACATCATTTTAATATATTTAATATTTTTATCTGAAAATTTTTCTATTAAATAATAACAATTACGTAAAAACACAACTCTAAATAAGGTAACACCATAGGTTCCAATGATTAATGCAGCTAAAAGTACTTGGAATAACATAATAATCTCTCCACATCTAGTTATTATTGGAATTATATAAATTAAATTAGCAATTAAAACGTATAATGGTGCTGAATAAGGTAAAATTAATCTAATTTTGATAGAGGGCTTATTAAACATTGGTAGCAATAAAATAAAATAAATAATTCCCCAAAATATTGTAAAATAAGTACAAACTTCATTTAAATAAGTATCATACAGAACAGTTGATTTATATTGGTCACAAAGGTAAATAGTATTACTATATTTTTCAAAACATAAAAATTTAGAAGATGATATATAATTTAAATTATTTAATAAATTATTTTCTATCCACCAATTACTATTTTGATTAGAATAATTATTAATTTGATTTCCAAATGTTTCATTAAACATAAATGTAAATAAACTACTTGAAAACAAATTACTATTTATAGAATGAATTTTACTATTTGTATTTCCTTTAGATTTTAATAAATATTGTAAAAATGATAGAGTTTCATTTGTAATCATTCCATAATTTACTTTCATAAGATTTAAATTGTAATTGTAAACATTACCAGTGTCACTTTTTGTTTCATTATATTTTGTATTATTAGATAATAGTTCAGTCATATTATTATAATGTAAATAATTGTTAGTGAAATAGTTAACCACATTTTCTTTTACAATACTGTCATCCATTACTTTGTCATTTTGAAAAGTTAACAACTCGAAAGGTATTGGTAAATTAATTAAATTGAAATCATTCCAATTATAAAAGTACTCCTCAGAATTTTTTGAACAAGAAGACAAAAATAACTTTTGTGATTTAAAAGGAAATATAAAAGCGTCAAATGCTTCAAATGAATTTCTTGCACAATTACAACTTAAGAAATCTACATAATCCACATTGTTGACATTTAAATTCTCATATTTAAAATAATAACTCATAACATCTCTTAATGGGAATTGAATTGCTATCCTCTTATTTTCTAAATCTTTGGCACTTGTTATATTTTTATGAGACAACGAATAAATTAAGACAGGGTTGGTAATGGAAATGAGTAGTGACTGATTGTAGTTTAGTGAAAATAAACTTTCATAAGAAATTACTTGTTGCTGTATATTGTTTATTTTCACATTTAACAAATCATTCTTCAAAGAAGAAGATGAATGAAAAAGAAATAGGGCAAAGATAACAGAAAATAACAAATAATGGAAGCAATTTGTGTACATTTTTTTGGTTTGAAAAAGAATGATAAAAATTATGAGACAATTAACAAATTACTTGTTGAAAGACAAGAGAATAGAAGTAACCAACTGTGGTTGTCAACACAGTTAATTAAAGTAAATCTCGACGAATTTTTTAGAAAGAGGATAAGTGAAAACAGAGATTCAGATATAAGAAAGGAGGTAAAATAGTATAAAGGAAACAGGCATTAAGGTTGTGGAAATCCAAAGTAAGTCCCAACAACACAAACCTGGAAATCCAGACCTATTTTTTGGTATGCTCCTTCTAAAATAATACTTTACGGAAAATCTGTTGAAGATTTTTGAAGCTAGCTTATTTTGTTTGCATTCTGCTAAAGGATAGAGAAGCAAAGAAATTGAGGATAGTGTTATCTTTAAATTGTATTTTATTTAGTTATTTATTTACAAAGATAAGTAATTTATGCAAAGATTTTTATCGTGGTATCCCAACTTGCAGTTCCAAGACATTGACCATCTGGTGAGACAGATAAACAACTAACACGATTATCATGACCATTAGGAGACTCTAGAACTTGTAATTGTTTTGCCTTTAATGTATCCCAAGCAATAACTTTTTTATCTTCATAAGCACTAAATAACACTCTTCCGGAAGCACTAAAACTAACACTTGTAACACCTTCTCTAATGTTGTCATCACTGTATGTCATTACTTCTCTAGAAGCTCTAATGTCAAAAAGTTTACAACTACAATCATCTGCACCAGTTGCAAAGGCTAAACCATTAGGGAAGTATTGAACGGAGTTAACATCTCCTTCATGACCAGTAAAAGTAATCACAGATTTGGAAGTTCTTGAATCCCAAAGTTTAACGGTAGCATCACATGCTCCACTTACAAATGTATTATTATCTACAGGATTGATACTTAAACACATTACATCTCCTGTATGTTCTTCAAATCTAGTTAAAGGTTGACTCATATCAATATCGAAAAGAATACAATTTGAATCACCACTTGATGTTATTATATGTCTATCATTAATAAATTTACATGAAGATAAATAACCTGTATGGGCAACTAATTCTTTTGTTGGTTTTATATCAATTTGTTTTTGTTGTGGATTTACTGGTTGAGTTGCTTGTGCAACACTAAAAATTGAACAAATGTTATCCAAACCTCCACAAGCAACATATGAACCCGAAGGAGAAAAATCGCAACACATGACCCAATGCGATCGGAGAGGAATAGCTCCATTCTTCAAACCTTTAACTGCATTCCATAACTATGGTTTAGAATAAGACAATAAAAATGATTGTTTAGAATTACCATAGAGTTGTTAAAAAAATTACTTACAATTAATTTACCATCTTGAGAGGCACTGACAAGGTTTGTTGAATCCTTTGACCAAGCTAAACTATAAATTTTTGCAGTATGACCAGTCAATGTTCTTCTTTCCTTTAATTTTAGGGGTAATACTTCAGAAGAACTTAAATCCTTCAAATTACAATCGTTAGTTTGTTTTCTATAATTTTTGATGGCTTCTTGAAGTTGTTGTGCTTCGTTACGTGCGTTTTGAATTGCTTCTTGAACTGAAGACATTTTTTTTATCTTGTTGACATTTGATAGCTTTTCGCTAAATATTATGCTGTTGGAAAATAAAAAGGTACCAAAGCTTCTCAAATAAAATGCACAGCGAAAGGAAACCGAGTACTTTTTGCGAATTTTTGGTTTATATTCACTTTGCAATGTTTTTTTTGGTTGAATGCTTACCTGAAACGTTACTTATTTTCCCTCCAAAATATTAGATGCAATAAAACTACAGAGCTGTAGATTAAGAAACAAAAATAAAAAATGTTTAGAAGGTCTGGAAGGGAGTTATCCTTTACATCAAATAATAGCCCTACGGAAAGAAAGCTACCATTTCTACCTGGGTATACCTTTGATGATAAGTTTTTGAACGAAAAGCATCATAAATCTCATTTATTTGAATATAAGAATGGAATCCCTATTGTTTACGATTTTGATGTTCCAGAAGAAGTTGATTTTCTTTACAGCCAAACTGAAAAGCTTTCAGAACAACTAAAGGCAACCAATGAATTATATAATACCAGTTTTAAGGGTCAAGAGACAGCATCTAGAGAGCCTAAATGGTTGTCCTTAGAAAAAAAAGTTCTACGATTTTATGCTTATTTCAAGGAAGGTGTACATGAGAGTCCTGTTGAGCAAAGTAGAATAAGAAAATGTGTTATCTTTTATTATTTAGAAGATGATACCATGCATATTAGTGAACCTAAACAAGACAACAGTGGTATTCCTCAAGGTGCACTTGTTAAGAGACACAGATTTCCTAGAGCCACTAATGATGGAAATGGTCCATATTACAAAATGGAGGATTTAAATGTTGGAAGAGAAGTTAGTGTTTATGGAAAAACTTTTAGAATTGTTGATTGTGATAGTTTTTCAAGACAGTTTTTAGAATCTGTGGGAATTGAGGTGCCTGATGCTGAACCTTATCCAGGGGATCAATATTCTCAAAATAGAGATGAATTAAAGAAGAGCATGAATCCATTTATTAAATTAAATCCTATGGATCAAGACTTTAAAAAATACTTGGAGTATTCCTTCAAAGGAAAACGTACCAATCCATCTAAGGTTGAAAAACTTGCTACTCAAAAATTCTTGCAATTTGATAGACAAGTATTAAGATTTTATTGCGTATGGGACGATAGAGATAGTCTATATGGTGATAGAAGATTCTTTGTATTGGAATATTATTTATCTGATGACACTGTAAAAGTATCTGAAGTTCTTCCTGCCAACTCGGGCTATGATCCATTCCCAGTATTCATTAAGAGACAACGTGTTCCTAAACCAAAAGGTTCAAATGAGCCAACTAAATATTATGACGACACCGACTTTTGTATTGGTAGACAAGTAGATGTTTTTTCAAAGCTATTTTTCATTTACGATTGCGATGAATTCACAAGACAATACTACAACGAGAAATATGGAATTACTGACCTGTCACCTATTGAGATTAAAGATTCTCCAAAGATGCCTGTAAGTATTGATGCACCTCCATACAATGGCTTTGGTGACGAAGAAGACTCTCTTGGTTCTTGGAAATATCTTGTTATCAAGCCACCAAAGAAAGATGTAAAGAAATACATTGAAAATGATAAGAAACAATTAAGATTTGGGGCTGTACTTGATACTGATCAACCTGAAGATAAGGGAAGAAGATTTATCTTAACATATTATACTTCAGATGATACTCTATCGATATTTGAACCTATTCAAAGAAATAGTGGTATTATTGGAGGAAAATTCTTGCAAAGATCTAGGGTAAAGGGAAAAGATGGAAATTACTACAAACCTCAAGATTTATACGTAGGGGCAAAGATAAGTATAAACGATCATATTTTCCTTTTGTCAGAAACTGATGAGTACACTGTAAAATACATGGAAGACCATCCCACCCAATTTGAAAAGGCTGATTTCAATCAAGTAATAAAGAGAATGAGAGACCATATCACAGAAAGAAATTTAGGTTTAAGGCACGCATTTAGATTCATAGATACTGACAGATCAGGAAAAATATCACTTGATGAATTGAGGGGTTTGATTAATCGTCTTGAGATAAAGATTTCTGAACAAGAAATGATAACTCTTATGAGACATTTTGACTCAAATAATGATGGATACTTGGATTACAACGAGTTCGTTTATACAATGTTCCCTACAGATTTTTCTGGAGAATTAGATGTACCACAAAGAAAATTGGATAGTAATATAAGTGTTGAGCCTCAGAAATACGTTGAAGCCCAAAAGAAGGAAAACCAAGAAACAAAATCATTGTTAGCTTTTAAAATATTCATGGAAAAGATTTCCAATAGAAGATTACTATTCCAAGATACTTTTAGAATTATTGCTGATAAAAGTCCAGATGGTATGGTAGGTGAGCCCGAATTTGTTAAGGCAATTAGAGATTATTTACACATGGACTTTAATGACGAGCAAGTAAAATTCTTAGCCGATAGATTTTTCCCTACAAACAAAAAGAGAATTAGCTACTTAGACTTTATTAAGATTGTAGAAGGTACATCAACTTGGAGTTACCTTCAAAAACATAACAACTTTATGCATGTAAAACAATAACATGGCCTAGTTGAAATAAAAGTTGTTCAATCCCAAAACCTAACTTCAATTTTACAACCAAACAAGCAAAAAAAATACAATCACACATTCTTGTATTAACAAGCAATATGTCTAATTTAAGACCAAGAAAACCTATCGTTGTAGATAGTAGTTTACCAAATGTTGTTGACTATAGCTCATCAGGAATCTCTGATGAAGACAATGTATTTTTCGATTCCGAAAGTTATTTATCTTCTGATGCTGGCATTGATAAAAATTCAACTTTGTTAAGAAGAGGAAGAGTAAAACAAGTGGAACAACCAATTGTAATTAGCCACAATAATGAAAATGTGGATCACAATCGTCATCAACAAGTTAATCATCATCACCCAGTTAATACTGTTAAAAAACTAAGAAAGAAGAGTGCCCAAACCAAACAAGAAGAAACACTCCAAAAATCTTTAAAAGAAGTCCATGATTCAAGTAAACAATTAAGTACAATGGATTTAGAAGAATATAAAGATTTATTTGTTGTTCCTTATGAAGCTTTCTTTACAACTGAACGTTATAAAAGAGTAATAGAACCTGCTTTAAAAGAATTTGAAGATAATTTATATATTATACCTAAAGATCAAAAGAAAATTAAATTATTTAAAGAATACACTCCTCAAGAAAGATTTAAGAAATGTATTGATAAAAAGTTTAAAGATACTTTACTTAGACAATATGATGCAACATTTATTTCAATTTTAGAAAAACTATTAATACCTTTTTTAAATTCTAGAAAAGAAGAAACTATTCAAACAACAAAAGAAGAAGAAGAAGAAGCAACAACAGAAATAAGTGAACAATTAAAAGGAAATTTCATTGTTTTAAAGTTAAATGATAAGTATCGTAGACATATTTGCCATGCAGTTTGTCAATATTACGGCTTAAAATGTTTCCCAGTTGACTTTCAAGAAGGAATTGCTACTGTTATATCAAAACGTAGAAGTATGGTAGAAAAGAATGAATATCCTACTAAATGGGTTGATGGAGAATTACTTTCAACATTTATTAAACAAATGAAGTCAAATCAAAGTCAAATGGATTATTCAAAATATTTTGGAAATTTAGAAGAAAATGAAGTTGATCTAGTGGATAAGAAATCTTTTGTAAAACATTATAGAAAGAAAAAGAAGAAGACTGCAACAATTGATGATACAACAAATGCTTCTGATGATGAAAAGGATGAATAAGCCTATTTGCAGATTCATTTCATGTAATTAATTGTATCATAAAGTCATAAACTGTAAATTTGTCCATCAATAAGGATTGGATTATGTACTTACAGCTGTTTTGGCCTTTTCAGTCTCTTTTACATCTTACTATTTGGTATGGACCAATTAATAATAATTCTAAAAAAAAAAATTAAGAATGGGGAACGCATGTAAATCTTCTTTTAGGGACGTTGAGGAGAGTAACAAAAGGAATCGCTCTGAAGAGATTGTGGAGAATAAGATTGGTCAAAGAGAAGAAACAAAAATTGATATCAAATTAAAATTAAGGAGATATGATATCAGTGAGCAAAAGATTTCATTCTACTTTTTAGATGGTTATGATATGCACACAGAGGGGAGTGCTACGGCTAACATTACAAGTAAGGATAGAAATGAAATTATTAAGATATCATTTGAACAAGCTGAGTTTGATCAAGTTGTCAATAACAAAATAACAGAGTTTAAGGGAATGAAATCATTTTATCAAAATGATTGCACGCTTATTCAAATGAACCACAACGAAACAGAAAGATATAGTGGAAACAATCTGATTGAAAAGGTGACAAAATTTAATTACGTTTACACAGGACATGATTGCAATTCTATTCATTGCTATTTTATAATCGTACAACTCAAAGGAAAAGTAGATTGGAGTATTCAATTTGATTACAGAGTGTATAACTCACCTCTCACCCAAGAACATGATGATTTAGTAAAGGCAGTAATTGAGGGCAATATCCCAACTCTTTTAAACATTTAACGCATGCACAAGATAATGTTGAGTAAGTGCTCTATGCCATATAACAATCGTAGTTTGACAATCTCTCCCTCAATCAAAATATCTACTGATGTTGTTATTGGCGTTTTTTGGTCAATTTGGTTTAAAACGTCCAAAAATAACTTTTTTATTTAAGAAAGTACTGAGGAACGAACAAAGGAATTTAAAATTAGTTGATGGATGTCAGTCGAATCTAGATTCAACCTGAGTTTGTAAATTAAACGAATAATATAAATAGTGGTCAATTAGAAACAGTGTTCTCTCAATATCAAAAAAAAACATTTTATAATATTTGCAATGCATTACCTGCCGAGTGGTTTCTTCAGAAATGTTTCTCCTTACTTAGCTGTCGCGGGCTTCACACTAATCACAAGCTATTTCATTCAAAAAGAAGCTAAACTTGTATTTCCTCCTCAACTACACCTTAATGGAAGTAAAAAATACTACTATCTTCAAGGGAGAGTACATAAATAATGTAATTATCTAACTGTAAATTAACACCAACCAAAAGTTAATTCAGCATTTGTAAATACTGTTAAAAGCAAACAAAATAAAAAACCTTGTTTGCTTGCCAACAAACGCTTTGCAATGTCAAATCTTCTAATTCAAAAAATAAAAAAAAATGAATGAAACTAATAATTCTCTTCAGGATCAACAACGTCATCAAGAAACTAGCAGTAAAAGAAATAATCATCACTTACCACCAATAACTCCTAAAGTTATTTCTGGTCCACCACTCTTTGATCCTAATAAAATACCTATTAGTGATCCATCATCATCTATTTTAAATTTAGGATCCAATAGTTCTAGTAGTGGTATTTCAAGTATTATTAATACAGGTAAAGATACCATTTCATCTGTTTTACCATTTCAATTACCAGGTATAGATAATTCATCAAATTCATCAAATAATTCAGCATTTCAAAGTTTATCAACAATTTATCAAGATAATGCAGAAAAATTAAAGAAATTTAGATTTAGAATTCATTGGGGATTAAATAATTTAGTTGCATATTGTAGTCAAACATTTATTAATATATTTGATCCAATATCACTTCAACAATTACAATCATTATATGGACATCGACATTTAACAACATGTGTTGAATGGTGTGATTTATCTAAAACTAGAGGAATTGAAAGAGGTAATTCAAATATCTTAGCTAGTGGTGATGAACATGGTTTTATAATTATTTGGGATATTAAAAGAGGTAAAAAATTATTTATTTTCCATGAAGAGAGTGGTAATTCTAAAAAGAATGCAATTGTTGAATTAAAATGGTTGACAGGTGATGTTAATTATTTATTAAGTTTATCTTCTAATAGTTGTATAAGTTTATGGAATACTCAAACTAATAATAGAGTTTGGAAATTAGAGTTTAGTGAACCTATTAATCATTTTCATATTGATCCATTTACTTTAAGACATTTAATTTTAACAAGTGATAATGGTGGTATATTTTATGTAAATGATTTAAATGTTAAAAGTCAACCTGTTGAAATTCAAAGAAAATTACAAATTAGTGGTGGTAATCCAGTAAATAATAAAGAAAGTAAACATCACCACCAAACAAGTAATTTAAAATCAACAATATTTTCATCTCATACTAGAAATCAAATATTTGTATTAACTAAAAGAGAGATTACATGTTTTGATTTAACAATTAAACAACCAATAGTTAATAAAAGTATTAAAGGAGTAAGAACAGACTTTCAACAATTATTTACATTTGAAAATGATCCAAATTTATTATATACAACACATGAAGATGGTACATGTTGTGTTTGGGAATATAATGGAGAAAGATTTGAAAGTGTTACATGTGATGTAGTTAGAAGTTCAAAGAATGGAGCAGATAGACCTGGATTATTATATGGATTAACAATATCACCAATTGAATCAAATAAAGTAATTGCAATCTCAGCTGATGGTAAATTATGGACATGGGATATTATTAGAGGATTAAGAAATCAAAATAAATGGATATTGAATGGTATTTATGAAACAACAAGTCATTTAATTTCAAGTTTAAAAGTGTCACCTTTCAATGATATGGTTGCAGTTGGTACAATTAATGGATTATTATTAGTTTATGATTTATTAACAAATAATTTAAAAGTTAAACATGATGTTTTTAATAATGTTCCACTTTTAGGTATTCGTTGGTTTGATTCCAATCAAATTTTATGTTTTACTTCTTCAATGAATGAAAAGAAGAAATATAAAAAGTGTAATGAATTAAGATTAATTAATTTAGAATCAGGTAAACATCATACAATTAATGTAACTAGAAGTAATGATCCAAATAATAGTGAAAAACAACAACAAATTGGAAGTATTAAAGGTATTCGTGTTAGTAATAGTTATAAATATTTTGCAATTATTTTACAAGATAAACCAATTGAAATTTGGAGATTAGATACTTTAAAATTAATTAGAATGATTCCATTTACAAATGTTACTGCATTAGAATGGTGTCCTTTAACTAAAGCTAATCATGAAATGTTCTATTTTACAACTAGTGATGGTTCTTTACATTTTTATCGTTGTGAAAATTATAAAGTTGATCCTGATGTTAAAAGACCTAAATTATTTGCTTATAATCAAGTCACAGCATTAGCATGGAAGAATGATTTATTAGTTGCAGGTGATTCTGCAGGTAACCTTACTTTATGGGAATTATCACATAAGAAAACTAAAGTTATTTCAACTCATCGTGGAATGATTAGAAAGATTGTTTTTAGTAGAGAACATAATCATATTTTAATTTTATTTACTGAAGGTGATTTTTGTGTTTATGATTTGGATCAACAAATTAAGGTTTCACAATCACCTGTTGGTTTACGTGCTGTTGCAGTCGATTGGGCTAGAGGTAATTATCCTGTCATTGCTACAAATGCAGGTAGTATTTTAGTATTTGATTTACATTTAAATACATGTAATTCAAATGTTTTAAATCATAATAGAGTAGATCCAATTAAATCAAGTGCTTTATTACCTAATGATCAAGCACAATATTTAAGAGCAATGATTGAAAATGGTAAATTATCTTTTACTGATGAATTCTTAAAAGAAGAATATATTATTGATCCACCTAATATGATTAGAAATGGTTTTGGTGAATTTATTGAAAAGGATGCTTCATTAGAAGATCAAATATTATCTCATAGATGGTTATTACCTAAACATTTAATTAAAGAATTACAAAATCCAAATTTAAAAACTGCAGAAAGATGTTTATTAGCTTCAACTTATTTTGGTGATAAAATTGGTCAACAATTTTGGAAATTAGCAATTGAATTTTTAACAAAATATAGTCAACATTCTGTTGTGTCACCTACAACAACAACAACTAACAATGATGATAATAATAATGAAGAAAAGAAAGAAGAACATTTAAATTTAACTGAAAAGACTGAATTAGAAGTATTTGATCAAAATATTTGTTTAACATCAACTCTTCCAGCTACTTTTGATCTTTTAAGAGATAATGAATCTGTAAGAAATGAAGAAATGAAAATACTTCAACAACATGATGATACACTTCAAAGTAAATTAAAAGCAGGAGTACCAACAGAACAAGTAAATGAATTGTTCCCATTAGTAGCTAGAAGTGAAAGTGAATTATTACAAAAAGATCAAGCAGTTAAAGTATTGTTACAAACACCATTAGATAGTAAGAATTTGTATCAAAATTATTTACATGCATGTGTATTAGCAGCATCTAATTCACCTAATCACTTTAAAGAAACTGTTCAATTTGTTTCAAGTTCATTAATTTCATTAAAGAAAGAAGATGATATACAATTTGGAGTACAATTATTATGTTCAATAGGTGAAGGACTAAAAGCGTGTAGAATTTTACAAGATTTTGACATGTGGGAGAAAGCAGCACGTATTGCTAAATGTATTTTACCTGAACATGAAAGTATTATTATTTTAACACGTTGGGCAGATCATTTACAATCAAATAATCAATTATTAAAATCAATTGGTGTTTGGATGAGTTTAGGTTTATTTAAAGAAGTATTAGATTTATTACATAAATCTGAATTAGATGATATTGCTTCTTTATTTACAAAAGCTTATGATGAATATATTCCAAATATTCCATTAGATGTTCTTCATAGATATCGTATCTTAAAGGTTTCAAATCCAACAAAATTAAGTGAACCTTTATATAGTTGTACAAAGAATCACAATGATTTTGAAATGACTTGTAGAAAACTTAAATATTTTGTTTATCAACAATATGCTGTCTTTTTAGATAAGATTGGTTATAATGAAATGTCAAATGAATTTAAATTATTGATAAAACCTGAAGAAGTTGGTTTGTC